>JAPDHL010001909.1:11396574-11422444 GCA_032847665.1 Solanum chilense | reverse complement strand
GATGCCCAAGTCATAGGTGGTGCCTCTGTTGGTTGACACTCAACATGTGACCGCCACCACATTTTGGCGTTCCCTTGAAACTGATAACTCACGAACTCAACACCAAACCGTTCTACTATACCCATCTTGTGTAGTAGCTCATGACAATCAACCAGAAAATCGTAAGCATCCTCAGATTCTGCACCCTTGAAGACTGGAGGTTTCAATTTTAAGAACTTACTGAAAAGTTCATGCTGATCATTTGTCATTATAGGCCCTGTAGTCAGACGAGGAAACGTGCCTATTTCCAATGAGGCATCCATGCGGGGAGCCACAGTAGCCGCATGTTGTACCTCCGGAACCTGAGGTGTTGGTGCAGAAAACACTGGAGGTGTTTGGCCCTGATCAGACAAACCACTAAGATAGGCAAGAACCTGATTAATCATCTCTGGGGTAGGTTGGGGTGGTAATTCCTCATTCTGCACTTGTTCATTCTCCCCTTCCTCACCCTCTCTTATCACTTCCTCAGTCGGTGGAGGAGTCACCGCCCTAGTACCAGGTGGGCTAGGTGCTTGCCCTCTTCCTCTAGAGGACGTCCTCCCACGACCTCTTCCACGGCCTCTCGCCACTGTTCCTCTTCGAGCTACAGCCCCAGTGGCTGGCTCAGTTGCATCTTGTCTTGCCGGTGTTGGTGTTGGCACCGTTGTTGCTCTAGTTCTAACCATCCGCGAAATAGAGTGAAGATGGTCAGATACCAATTTGTATCACCTAGATACCAATTGGATCCAAGTAATAGCACGAAAGAAAGAAAAAAAGAATGGAATTTTCCTAAAGTCTTATAGCCTCTCAAAGAAAAGTAAAGGCGTCCCCCTACCGTTTCTTAAGACTCTACTAGACTCGTTCTTGTGTGATGAGACCAACGAACCTAATGCTCTGATACCAAGTTTTGTCATGACCCAAATCGAGGCCGCGACTGGCACCCACATTTACCCTCCTATGTGAGCGAACCAACCAATCTAACCTTAACATTTCAATGTATAGCAACAGAAAATAATGCGGAAGACTTAACTCGTTAATAAAACCAATTCAATAACTACTAAAATTCAACATCTATTATTCCCCAAAATCTGGAAGTCATCATCACAAGAACATCTATGATCAAATTACTAAACTAAAAATGTCTAAGAAGCTAAAACAATTAAAAGCTAGTCCATGCCGGAAGTTCAAGGCATCAAGACTTGAAGAAGAAGACCCAGTCCGAGCTAGAAGCATTAGCTCACGCTGAAGATCCGGTGTGACGAAGACTGGCTAGAATTACTGTTGAGTTGAAGACGATGGCACGTTTGCTGCACTCCACAAATAACAAAGAAGAAAACATAAAAGTAGGGGGTCAGTACAACCACAAGTACTGAGTAGATATCATCGGCCAACTCACAATAGAAGATAATATATATCAAGTAATATCATAAAATCAACTATGATGCTTAACATGTAGCAACAACAAGTACTATATCATTAATAATTACCGTTAAGTTCACACATGAGGACTCAAGCCTCAATACCATACTCATTTGGGAATTGGGTTCATTAGATTGAGTATATTTATCATCTTTCAAGATTCATTATCTTTCTTCCTCTTGTGTCGGTACGTGACACTCCGCTCCATATACTATCCTGGTGTCGGAACGTGACACTCCGATCCATGTTCTATCCTGGTGCCGGAACGTGGCACTCCGATCCTCATTCTATCCTGGTACCGGAACGTGGCACCGGATCCATATTCTATCCTGGTGTCGGAACGTGACACTCCGATCCTTATTCTATCCTGGTACCGGAACGTGGCACCCGATCCCCTTATTCATCAAGCCTTCTTTTATACCAAGGCATCATCAATCTCATTATATAATTTATCAAGCCTTCTTTTATACCAAGGCATCATCATTCTCATTATATAATTTATCAAGCCTTCTTTTATACCAAGGCATCATCATTAACAAAGTGAATTAGGGTTTCTTTTAAGATTTGGGATTCAATAGCTTCATCATGCTTATTTTATCACAATCACATAATCATATTCATGCAAGCACACAATTAAGCATATAAAAGGGTTTACAATACTACCAATACATATCATTCACTATTAAGAATTTACTACGAATATCATAGAAACAAAACCATAACCTACCTCCACCGAAGAATTGGAATCAACAAGCTATCTTCCCAAAGCAGCATTTTCTTCTTCTCTCTCGTTCGATCCTCCCTCTCTCTCTTTGTTCTTTTTATTTTCTTTATTCAACCCCTCCTTCTTTTACCCTAATTAACATATAATTAAGTGTAAAAGATGACAATAATAACCCACTAATTAACACAAGGTTACCTCTTTTATCCCTCAAGAAATTGAGTTATTAATATAGACCCACGAATTTTATAATTATAGAAGGAATAGTCCAAAACGCGCCTTTAAAAACTTAACAGAAATCCGACCCCGCCTGGGATTTACGCAACCTGTGACGGCCCGTCGTGCCTGCGACGGTCCGTCATGCAGGTTCGTCAGAGACTTAATTTCCTTAAAGAGTCTGTGACGGCCCGTCGTACCTACGACGGTCCGTCCTGCACTTCCGTCACGACGTTCAGAGAATCGTTCCCTGTACCAAATTCTCAAGAGTTGAAGTGTTTTGAAACGGGGGCTCACGACGGTTCGTCGTACCTGTGATGGTCCGTCCTGCAGGTCCGTCACAGAGTTCAGAGAGTCGATTTCAGTACTCAGATTTCAGAATTCCTAAGTGTTTTGGAACGAGACACCCTCGACGGTCCGTCGTGCCCATGACGGTCCGTCGTGGTGTCCGTCGTCTCAGCCAGTTTTTCCAAAAATAAAATCTGCTGCTCAAAACGACTAAACAGGTCGTTACATTTACTAAATATGAAATTGGAGCATCTTGAGATAATCAATCGAAGAAAATTTGTCGTATTTTCAATTTTGATCTTCGTGTTTTACTCTAAAAGGTATTGTGTCAAAAGTTTTGTAGTATTAACGTATGATGAAGAACGAATAAAGGGATTTTTCACATGCAATTCAGTTCCCTGTATGAACATTGATTTTGAAATGAATACAAATTTTCATGCAAAAAACTAATGCAATATAGAAGACACAATATGTAAAATTGAATTGAACACAAATACCAAAAACTTACAATTTCAGAAAGGGTACTAAATTTTGAAAAATGCAAATATGATGTGAAAAAATGCATGGATACAAACATGCTTAAATAATATAATATCAAAGGACATACATATTGTAATGAATGAAACCTACAAGTAAACACAAGTTTCACCTAAAAATTATAATGCATACAAATAATAAATAGCATACATAATGTAAAAAATACAAATTGAAAAAGGATACAATGTTCTGGGGGAAAAAATGTGAATATTGAAAAAATATAATACAGATCTATTTGCATAAGAAATGTTAAACCAGATGACATACCTCTATTTGTAATGGATACAACTTAGAAATAAATGGGAAAGGATACAATAAAGAACATAAATACAATAAAGAATTTAGTTTGAGAAAGGATACAATATTATTAAAAAAATTGCACACTAATTGTTAAAGAATCAAATGCAATATCAAGAACTACGAATGGATCCTTTAGATGTAACAATTTCTAACATAATTGAGATATAAGGCGTGAAGGTGAACTAGTCAAACACTGTAATAACCTTATATACCTGAAAAGAACAAAGGCTTTTGACAAAAATTGTTGGAAACTTGAAGAACGCTTGAACCCTAACTTTTTTTCCTCTTGAAACCTTGCTCTGATTCTTCAAAGTGTTAAAGAATGTGAAAAAATATTTTAACACTGATTAGACCCTTAATTAGGTGAAGAAAAATTGTTGCTTAGGCTTAAATAAAGTGGAAAAAGACTAAATTACCCCTCTTTAAAACTGTCGAGGTGCCTTAAAAGAAGGTTCACTAAAATGGACATATCATTTTACTCCAAATTTAAAATAAAGCAAACTTGGTAGCATTGAAAAGAGAAATCAAAGACTTTTCATTTGATATGTTACGGGCCACCTAATTCTTTATGTGCTGAGAGATTTAGTCTTTGAGTTGACCAAAACTTAAAACTAATGGAAGACTTGTACGAACGCCTATTCAGCCCTTTTCGAAGTCCGAGGTGTTACAATATCTCTCCCTTGAAAACATTCATCCTCGAATGTGATCAAAATAGGCACAGAATGTGTAGGAAGTGTCTATCAACCCAACACAAATACAAAATATGCAATTAGCATAAACTCAACCTATCAACTTAAAGAGTACTTTACAAAGAGTTAGTACTTGGTCTATAATTGCTTCTAAGGGAAAGAGGTGAGGGTATCTAGTCTCCATATCCTCCTCAGCTTACCATGTTGCTTCCTCAACAAATTGATTTCTCCATAAGACCTTAACTGATGCAGCCTTTTTCGTTCTCAACTTATAAGACCTAATAATTGAGAATCTAAACGGGAATCTCCTCATAAGATAGCTTGTTCTTAATACCGATATTCTTGGTAGGAACAATAAGTGAGGGTCAACATTAGAGCAGTGATTAATCAAGTTTTCAATACCTGAAAGTTTCTCTCATAAGTCATACCATCAAAACTTCGTTTTTTTAGTCAACTTAGTCAACGGGGACAAAATAGATGAAAACTCATCGATAGACCAATTATGTAGTAACCATCCAACCCTAAGAAACTTTTAATCTCAGTTGGAGAGGTGGGTCTGGGCCACTTTTGCATTGCCTCAATCTTGTAAGTGTTGACACAAATTATTTTGCCAGACACAATGTGGCCACTCCACGAATTCAAGTCAGAATTCACACTTAGCACATAATTCTCGATATTTGAAAGTTTGTATGGCTATTCTAAGATAACTAGCACGAACTTCCTCATTCATCGTATAAATCAATATATCATTAATATCCAAACACGACTTAAATATTTTGTTTATCGAATAAAATGTATGTGTGCGCCCGCGCGTGCGTGCATGTGTGTAATATTGATTGAAAATTTCAATTTAATAAGAATAAAAATAAATTTATTTTTTTTGTAATAGAAGTTTAAATTAAAAAAGATTAGGCAAGCACGATTTGCTTATAAAAAACACTTTTTAAATGAATTACTCAAACACTAGTTGTTTTTTCAAAAGAACTTTTCTTTTTTTTTTAAAAAAAAAAAACATTTTTAAAAAGTGCTTCTACAAAAATAATTTTTAATAGTAATGTAAAATATGCTCTTAAAAAGCACACTCCTTACGTTCCCATTTATATGACACCATTTTAGATTTCACGTGCATTAAGAAACAAGTAAGTTTCAATTTTACCTTATTTAATTTTTTTGGAACTCAAGTTTTCAATCAATGAATATGAAGGTTTTCGTCTTCAACAAGCTAAAGTTATACTTGTTTGGGTTTTGTTGTAGCACTTTTTTTAAGGATAAATTACCTATATGCACAACATTATTTAACATATTTTCTATTATTCCCTACCCTTTTTAAATATTAAAAAAATCTCTTTTTTTACTCCACTAAACTCAACTTCCAGATACATAACATATTTTTCCTAACACACGTTATTTACATCCCTACTCTATTCAAATAGGACGAAACGTCGTGGCGACTCAAAAAATAATCAATTAAATCAATTTTTAATGAATTTTAACAGGAGCCGCCATCTAATTTTAGGGAAAACTAGGAAACCAATTAAAGGTGATCTACGAAAACATTAGATTCTAGGTACGGGTTCAGGGTATTTTGAAGAAAACGTGTTAGGCACCCTTCGAAATCATCAATTGTGGATCACGACTGAATTCATTTTTTTCAAATTGAGAAAAAAATAAAATTATAAACAAGTACAATAGGCATGCAATATACACAAATGATAAAAATAAAACAATAATAAGAAACGGCCTAATTTTGATTATCACCAATTATATACACAATAATAAATAAAACTACAATTCAAGTTTTATTCGAATAGTTTCGATGGAAAGCAACTCGGTCTACCTGTATAGACACTTAGTAAAGAGTGAGTCCTAAATAAATATAAATAAAAATGAATAATTCAAATAATAATTACAAAATTAAAAAAAAAAACGTCTTATTAACATGAGAGGCCTTGAAAATCGATGGTAATTTCTTTATTGGCCAATTTTATCAAACAAAAATATATAAACTTAAACTACATTCCGTCTTTTACAATGTGAAAGCCTCCAAAACCGACGGAGAGATTTTTTCATTGGTCAATTTTATCATACAAAAATATATAAACTTAAACTAAATTTCGTCTTTTACAACGTGAAGGCCTCCAAAATCAACAGAGAGATTTTCTCATTGGTCAATTTTAATGACTAACTAATAAACTAATAGCACAATCAAATAATAAGTCAAAATAAAGTGAAGATAAATATATTTTTTTAAAAAAAAATAATCTATTTTTCAAGAAATAAATAACCAAGTGATCCAATAACCAAATTTGAGTAGTAAAATGATGCCCATCAATATTAAGTCAAACAAGATAACAATTCGTTAAATAATAAAGGGCAAACTACATAAATTCCATTAGTTTAGGTCTTAATAACTAAAATTCCGGATAGTTTCAAATATTACTTTTTGTCCATATTTCATGTTTGAGATACATGAATTTGAATCCGCCAAATAGATGTATCTGTTGAACTTTAAAATCGAGATACATATTTTATTTATTTAAATTAATTATATGTTTAATTAATTTTATTTTACTATTCTTTGAAATAATAATTTTCATTAATATTATTAATAAAAGACAAAATATGTATATCTTGGTCATTTAGTTTGACTAGTTTCATTTTATTACTCTTAAAATAATGAATTCATTAATTTGATGTATCTATTATCAATATATGATGTATCCAACAAACTAAACACTAGATACATGAGTATCATACAAGTACATTCATATGTATCATAAATGTATCTAGTATCATTTTCATGTATCTATTTATCTAGGTTTAAGTCATATGCGGCCCCTTAAAGTTGTCCATATATTTCACTTAGACACCTCAATTTTGCCTCATACCTATTGAACACTTGAACATTAACAAAGTTATACCAATGTAACTCAAAATGATAGTCAAATAAAAGAGAAATATGTGTGCATTTCAAACGCTCAAACATAACAAATGGACCAAAGAAGCGATGACACAAGGCAATTGGATTAATTTTTTAAAAATTTCTATATAAATAATCAAAAGGCAATTTAAGAAAACAAAAATTGCATTAATCCACCCCCACCCCCACCCCCACCGGCCACCCACCATTCTTCTTCTTCTCGTCGACCTGAACTGCAACCTCCATGCTTCTTCTTCTGCGTTTCCTTTTCACTAGCCCCGGCGTCCCAACGCCAGTCAACAATAGCCTCCAGCCTTTTCTTCTTCTCCATTGAATTTTATCCATATTTCACCATTATTGTCAATCTAAGATAATTCGTCATTCACCTTTCATTCTGATTGCATCAAAACCTTCTGTTCGTTGTCTTTCATCTTCTTTTCACTAATAATTATTTATAACAAATTACAAGAAAAAATAATCTTTTATAGAAAAGATAATCAATTACTTCATTGGAATATTATTTTTATCGAAACAATGAAACTTTGCCAAAATATTTGAGACTTTAATTAGATTTACATAGAAAAAGAAAAGAAAAAGAAAAAACATAAGAAAAATTTGAGGGGATTGGAGAAAATATGGACGAGTGGGTGTGGGTGTTTAAAGAGATGAAAGTAGTTGCAGAAAGGTATGTGGGATGAAGATCATTTTTTTATTTTAAATTAATTATTTTTATGCATTATTTATTAATTAGGTTTATTAATTAAAAAGAAAAAGGAAAAAGATCATTTCCAATGGTTTCACGCGCTTGGGGACTGTGATATACACATTTTTTACCACGTAAGCAATTTGTCTCCAATAGGAACTGTTTTTGAACACATAAGGTGTTCAATAGGTATGAGGTTAAATTGAAGTGTCTAAGTGAAATATATGGACAACTTTAAGTGGACACATATGACTTAAGCCATTTATCTAACCTAATATCATTTTCATGTATCTATTTATATGACCTAATATTAATTTCGTGTATCTATTTATATGATCTATTTTTAGTTTCATGTATCTTCTATATGTATCTACTATTACACTGATGATCAAGCATCAATTTCATATATTGTATTCAAGAACATGTATCTCGAATACATAGTAAGCATATATTTATAATTATATGTATCTAAATATGAAATGTAATCAAAACACATGAAATTAGGAATAAATCACGAGTGTAAAGTATTTATCTTATTGTTAATCCAAAAATATAAAAATTACAAATCAATGTACGAAATTAATGACATTGTAAATTTTCTTCCATTAAAAAATATGAAAAACTAATAGATTCAAACAATGTAAAAATCCGAAAGTCAAACTTTAAAATAATTAGAGCTGTGAATTAGATACATTGACATGGTAAGAATAGAGTTACAATACAATATCTCAAAATAACTGAACAAAATCTTACTTTACCTATATATATAATGTTGATTATAGAGAATTGATTATGAATTTATTATATGCAAAGATGCTCGAGGAAGAAAGGAGTAATGGTAGATGTGTACTAAACAAAACATATATTGAAATGGTTGAGGAAGAAGGGGGTAATGTGAGTGAACAGTAAATAATGTGGGGAAGTGAGCTGATTGTGTGAAAAGAGATGAAGTAATTTGAATTGTTAAAGTCCTATTAGTTAAGAAGATATACTTTTAAGATAATTATTAAAAATCATATTTAAAGGGATTATGTATCTAATTTAATTTTTAAAATATTATTGTATAATTATTAAAAAGTGTTATTATATGTAATATTTTTAAACTAGAGGTAAAATGTATATATATGATAGTGAAGTATGTCTAGATAGATATTTTTTCCAATAATAAATTGAATAGTCCAAAAATGAATAGACACAAACAAACCAAATGCACACAAGAAACTTCTAAAATAATAATAATTATAATTAATAATAAATAAAAAAAGTAACAAAATCTTGGACAAAACAATGCAATCGTCTATATGAGTAATAATAGAACAAACATGGAACTATGGATGTTAAATGGGCAGGTTGGGTTGAAATTGAAAATATTTAAATGGGTTGAATAGAAATTGGGTTGGGTCTTGACCCGCCTAAGTTTACTTTGGGCTAAAATGGGCTAAATAACAGGTTGTGTCTTGATCCTCCCAATTTGATCCGATTAATCTCAATAATTCAACATATTTATACTTAACTTTTATATCACAATTTGAATTTCCGCTCAAGAATTTTTTGTTAAAAAAGTAACAAATATGGATAGATAAATCCTAAAATACGTTAAATAGATGCTAATTCATACATTCAATATATGAACATACCTTAATAAAAAGTTTTAAAATAGGTTGAAATTGGAGATTGAATTGGGCTCAATTGAGAATTCTCTTTAAATGAGTTTAGCTTGAATGGGTTGAGTTTGAACTGAATTCAAATTATCTTGAACTCAACCCATAAAATTCTGGACGAATTGGGCGGATTACTCACGGAACCATATTCATAATATAAATAGAGAAAAATAGAAAACATATAAATCTAGACAATTCTAACCCAAAGAGGAGCTAATGTTTTAATCGATCTATAAACCCCAATCTATATTAACTAAGCCATCAAAGAGGACAAATAAAGAGCAAGCCATCAAATAAATTATCAAAACTTTCCCGAAACATGATAATAATAATAATAATAATAATAATAATAATAATAATAATAATAATAATAATAATAATGTTGTAGAATATGCCACATGGGCCCCACACAAGTGATAAGTTTGTACAATGTTGTAGAAAATGCCACGTGGGGCCCACACAAGTGATAAGTTTGTACAATGTTGTAGAAAATGTCACGTGGGCTCACACAAGGGATGAAGTGCACAAATCTCATGGCTATAAATAGCCATTATACACATTAATAGATATAGACAATTTTTATGAAATATACTACTTCCTAAATTTTCCTTCTTTAAGTATATTAATTTTTAGTAAGTTCTTTTATAACACGTTATCAGCACGAGTCTCTGCCAGTTCAAGTAAAAACTTTTAAAGCTTCGGAGGTATAAATTTCCTTTTTTTTTAATAATGTCTAATCTCTCTAAACTTGAATTTCTTGCTCTAGATATATCGGGAAAAAGCTATCTATCGTGGGTACTCGATGCAGAAATTCATCTTGATGCGATGGGTCTAGCAGACACCATCCAAGAAAATAATGAAGCATCGAATCAAAACCGTGCCAAGGCGATGATATTTCTCCGTCATCACCTTGATGAAGGTTTGAAAATGGAATATCTCACTGTTAAGGATCCTCTGGTATTGTGGAACAATTTAAAAGAAAGATATGACCACCTGAAGTTGGTCGTCCTTCCACAGGCACGTTATGACTGGATCCACTTGAGACTTCAAGATTTTAAATCTATCAGTGAGTATAACTCTTCCATGTTTAAAATTATCTCACAATTAAAATTATGTGGAGAAAATATCACTGACCATGATATGTTGGAGAAAACATTTTTCACTTTTCCTGCCTCAAGTATGCTTCTGCAGCAGCAATACCGAGAAATGGGATTTAAAAAATATTCCGAATTAATTTCACATCTCCTTGTTGCTGAACAACATAATGACTTACTGATGAAAAACCATAAAAGTCGACCTACCGATTCTATGCCATTTCCTGAAGTAAACACGGCAAATTTTCACCAATCTAGGCGTGAAAAAGGTCGTGGCCCCAGTCGTGGCCGTGGTCGTGGTCGAGGAAGAAATTGCAATCATGGTGATCGTCTTGCACTAAACAATAATCTTCAACACAAGCAGTGTAAAAAGAAGAATGAAAAACATGATGTAGTGCAGAAGAAAAATTCAGACAACAAATGTTATCGATGTGGAGGAAAAGGACATTGGTCACGTACCTGTCGTACGCCAAGGCACCTGGTTGAGCTATATCAAGCTTCCCTGAAGGAGGTGAAAAATAACGCTGAAGCCAACTTTATCTCGGAAGATACTGCTGAACCCATGCATCTGGATGTAGCGGATTTCTTTGAGAATCCCGAAGGAAAGATAGATCACCTGATAGGTGATGGATCTGTGATAATGTAAATATGTTTCATTTTCGTCGTTTGTATGAACTAGTATGAATATGTTTTCCTAGACTTGTAAATAACTAGGTTGTGTAATGTTTTTGTTTAGTAATAATATTATAATGATTATTTCGTTTATATCTTTTATCTTGAAGAATATATGGATACCTCAATGATCAATCATGAAGATATTTGCGTAATTGATAGTGGAACAACGCACGCCATATTCAAAGATGAGAAATACTTCTCCTACTTGCTTAGAATAAAAGCGAATGTTACTACAATTTCTGGTAATTCAAACTTAATAGAAGGCTCCGGAAGAGCTACTATATTTCTGCCTAAGGGGACAAAACTCGTCATAGAAGATGCTTTGTTCTCTTCTAAATCCCCAAGAAACCTGTTAAGTTTTAAAGATATTCGCCGAAATGGATATCATGTTGAGACAATAAGTGAAATGAATGTTGAATACCTTGGTATTACCAAGATTGTCTCAGACCAGAAATATGTGTTGGAGAAATTATCAACTTTATCTTCTGGCCTATATTATGCAAAAATAAGTACGATTGAAGCACACTCTATCGTAAACCAGAAGTTTACTAACTTAAAGACTTTTGTGCTTTGGCATGACCGAATAGGTCATCCTGGATCAATAATGATAAGACGAATCATTGAAAACTCAAATGGACATCCATTAAAGAACCTGAAAATTCTTACAAATGATAAGTTTTCATGTGCTGCTTGTTGCCAAGGCAAATTGATTACTAGGCCATCACCAATGAAGGTTAAAATTGAATCCCCTCAATTTTTAGAACGAATACATGGGGATATTTGTGGACCTATTCACCCATCTAGTGGGTCATTTAGATATTTTATGGTCTTAATAGACGCATCTTCAAGATGGTCTCATGTGTGCCTCTTATCATCTCGCAACCTGGCGTTTGCAAAATTATTGGCACAAATAATACGATTAAGAGCGCAATTTCCAGATTATCCCATTAAGACAATTCGCCTCGACAATGCTGGCGAATTCACATCCCAAGTTTTTGATGCTTATTGCATATCGGTAGGGATAAAAGTTGAACATCCTGTAGCTCATGTTCATACTCAAAATGGCCTTGCTGAGTCATTTATTAAGCGCTTACAATTGATAGCAAGACCTCTACTTATGAAAAGTGAGTTGCCTACTACTGTTTGGGGTCATGCTATCTTACACGCAACATCACTTGTTCGTCTCAGACCGACTCATTATAATAAATACTCCCCATCACAATTAGTGTTTGGCCATGAACCAAATATTGCTCATCTTCGAATTTTTGGATGTGCTGTATATGTGCCTGTAGCACCACCTCAGCGCACCAAGATGGGCCCTCAAAGAAGGTTAGGCATATATGTTGGGTTTGATTCACCCTCAATAATTCGCTACCTTGAACCATTGACGGGAGATTTATTCACTGCAAGATTTGCAGATTGTCGATTTGATGAAACAAATTTTCCGTAATTAGGGGGAGAGAAAAAGAAACTTAAAAGTGAAATTGCATGGAAAGTTTCATCATTATCTCATTTTGATCCACGTTCCCCTGTGTGTGAACAAGAGATCCAGAAGATCATCCATTTGCAAAACATAGCAAATCAAATGCCAGACGCATTTACTGATTCAAAAAGGATAACAAAATCACATATTCCTGCAATAAATGTGCCTATCCGAATCGATGTCCCAAAAGGATCATCTACAAGTGTCATAGCTTCTGAATCACAAATACGCCTGAAGCGTGGTAGACCATTGGGTTCAAAAGATAAAAATCCTAGAAAAAGAAGTATAAAAAATGACACTACAAAAGAATCTCACGAAGAAATTCAAGATCTGATTAATCCTGATATTCCTGAAGAGATCAGTGAACCCGAGACTCAAGTAAATGAAGAACTCTCAATAAGTTCTACAGGTGATGAGATAAGTTTAGATCGATCAAAAATCATAGTGGATAATGTTTTCGCATATGATGTTGCACTTAACATTATGAAAGGAAATGAGGATCTTGAACCTCTATCTGTCGAAGAATGTCGACAAAGATGTGATTGGCCAAAATGGCAAGAAGCAATTCAATCAGAATTAAATTCACTTGCTAAGCGTGAGGTTTTTGGACCAGTAGTCCAAACGCCTAGTGATGTTAAATCAATTGGCTATAAATGGGTCTTTGTACGAAAAAGAAATGAGAGAAATGAGATTGTAAGATACAAGGCACGCCTTGTTGCACAAGGATTCTCTCAACGACCTGGTGTCGACTATGAAGAAACATATTCACCTGTTATGGATGCAATAACTTTTCGATACCTCATCGGCTTAGCTGTACATGAAAATCTTGAAATTCATCTAATGGATGTGGTTACAGCTTACCTTTACGGTTCACTAGATAATGAAATTTATATGAAAGTTCCGGAAGGACTTAAAATGCCTGAAGCATATAAATCTCGGGAAATGTATTCAATCAGATTACAAAAGTCATTATATGGCTTAAAACAATCAGGGCGCATGTGGTATAATCGCCTTAGTGAGTACTTGATAAAACAAGGTTATATAAACGATGCCATTTGTCCTTGTATATTTATTAAGAAAACAACATTGGAATTTGTTATTCTTGCTGTTTATATTGATGACATTAATCTCATTGGAACTCCAGAAGAGGTTCAAAAGGCAATTGATTATCTAAAGAAAGAATTTGAAATGAAAGACCTTGGAAAGACAAAAATTTGTCTTGGACTACAAATAGAATATTTAGTAGACGGGGTCTTCATCCATCAATCTGCCTACACTGAGAAAATCTTGAAACGATTTTACATGGACAAAGCACATCCATTAAGTACTCCAATGGTTGTCCGATCACTTGAAGTGAGTAAGGATCCATTCCGACCTCAAGAAGAAAATGAGGAACCTCTTGGTCCAGAAGTACCTTATCTCAGTGCAATTGGGGCACTTATGTATCTTGCTAATGCTACGAGACCCGACATAGCATTTTCTGTTAATTTATTAGCAAGATATAGTTCTTTCCCTACACGAAGACATTGGAATGGAGTTAAACATATATTGCGATATCTAAGGGGAACTAGTGATATGGGTCTGTTTTATTCTAACAAAGATAGTGCAGATCTTGTTGGTCATGCAGATGCAGGTTATTTATCTGACCCACATAAAGCTCGATCACAAATAGGCTATCTGTTCACATACGGAGGTACTGCTATATCATGGCGATCTACGAAGCAGTCTATTGTCGCTACTTCTTCAAATCATGCTGAGATAATAGCCATTCATGAAGCAAGTAGAGAATGTGTATGGTTAAGATCAGTAATACATTTTATCAAAGAAAGATGTGGTTTAAAGTGTGACGTCAAGGTACCCACCATACTCTTTGAAGACAATGCTGCATGCATAGCTCAATTAAGAGAAGGCTTTATAAAAGGAGATAGAACGAAACACATTTCACCAAAATTGTTCTTCACACATGATCTCCAGAAGAATGGTGATATTGATGTGCGACAAATTCGTTCAAGTGATAATTCAGCAGATCTATTTACCAAATCTTTACCAGCCTCAACTCTTGAGAAGATGGTTCACAAAATTGGAATGCGAAAACTTAACCATCTGAATCGTGGTTTTTATCAGGGGAGTAAAATACGCACTGTACTTTTTTTCTTAGTCTAGGTTTTGTCCCACTGGGTTTTCCTAGAAAGGTTTTTAATGAGGCAGCAAGTAATGCGTATTATGTATGTCTATATACTTACATAGACATACAAGGGGGAGTGTTGTAGAATATGCCACATGGGCCCCACACAAGTGATAAGTTTGTACAATGTTGTAGAATATGCCACATGGGCCCACACAAGTGATAAGTTTGTACAATGTTGTAGAAAATGCCACGTGGGCTCACACAAGGGATGAAGTGCACAAATCTCATGGCTATAAATAGTCATTATACACATTAATAGATATAGACAATTTTTATGAAATATACTACTTCCTAAATTTTCCTTCTTTAAGTATATTAATTTTTAGTAAGTTCTTTTATAACAAATAATAATAATAATAATAATAATAATAAAAAAGTACTGGAAGACGCTAAAAATAAAATCAAATTGGCCAAATGACAACAATAGAGATAATATCTAACAAAACAATAGCATATTCATCTCAAACAAAAATATAAAAAATGTGAAAAGGAAGAAGGGTCACCGGAAGTGAAGATTTCCCGGCTGGATTTGGTTGTTTCACGGTGACTTGTTGTTGTTGTCCATTGTTATTCCGGCATGGTTGCGAGCTCGTCAGAGATGAGGTGATCGTTTGGTAGTTCTTGTTGAAGTACCTACGAAAATAGAAAATAAACCGTGAAGGAGAAGAAGAAGGGGGACTGGAGGCGTGTTCTTTTTTCTTTGCGTTGGTTCATCGAAGCTTTGAGCTCCTCGTGAGAGCTGCTGGTTGCAACAAACAAGGGGGAAAATAGGGGTTGTTGTGTGAGATTTAAAACTCTTTTGCTCGCCGTAAAAAGGGTAGTCTCGTGGGTGGTTTTGGGTGTGACCAATCGGAGTTTTGGCAGTGCTTTAATGGTTGTTTTAGGTGGTGTTCTAGGTGTTTTTTGATGGGGATTTTGGTGGCTTTCGGTGGTCTGCAGGTGTTGTTTTGGTGTTGGTTGTTGTCGTAAGAGAGAAGAAGATGGAACAAAAGGGTTGCTGGTTTATCTTTGGTGGTGGCAAATTGATCGGAAAAAAGAAAGAGATGACAATGGGGTTTTGGGAGTGGTTAATGTTCACTGGTAAGAAGCAATGAGGTTTTAGGTTGTTTGACGGAAAAGATAAGAGGGTTTTCAGTGGTGATAGTTCGCCGGATTCTGGCATACTCATCGGAAAAAAATAAGAAACTCTTTCATTCATAAAATCTTAGAATTCACCCTCAAATCTAATACTTATCCACCACTATTGTTTACCTAATTAATAATTTAAATAGGAAAATACGAAATGGGCTCAGATGAGCTTAGCTTTGTGACTCAAAATTATATGAATAGATTCTCTAAAAAAATTTCGTATTTGAATAAATTTTAGACTGTGCTAAATATCAACATCAATATTAATAAATGTAACAAATAAAATGAATATTAAAAAAATATAATGAACATAACTAATGACATATAAAAAATGCAATTTTAAAATTAACTCATAAAAAAACTTAAATTTTAATAAATAGAAATAGTTATTGATAAACTTATTTAAAATTATAAGAAAAATTATTTTGAGCAATTAAATAATAAAATTTAAAAGTTACAAATTTTGACAATGTTACGCTAAAATTGGATGTCAACACACATTTATCTATCCCCTTTTCACTCCTTAAATCACTCTCTTTTTTTACTCCCACAATCTTATCACTTTGTTTTCTGATTAATATTTTGAATTTTAAGATTTCTCTTCAGTCAAATATTTATCCGATATTATTTCAAATTTTTCACTCACAATACACTCTTTTTTTATAAAAAAAAAATCTTCATCAAAATTGTGATACATTATGGATGATACACCTTCATTCAGTATTGAAATTATCCAGATAATGTCATCTAACACCAATAATGTTTATGATTACGAAAAAATTGATTGGGCAGAAAACAGATCTAAAAAACTACATAATCCTTTTGTAATGGCGAAAGTAAACATTAAAAAGGTGAAGAAGGTTAGTCAATCTTCTTCAAAAGCGTAGTCGATAAAACCCAAAAAAAGAGGTGTCGAAAGTCGCACCAAGCAATATCTCAACATCCTTTACGTAAGGTTAGATCTTCTATCTTTTTATCAATTTTTGTGATTGTTAAACTTGATTTTATTAGTTCAATGATTTTATGATACATTAATGATTTAATACTTTTTTAATGTTGTAATTTAACAGGATTTAGTTAGTTTTGTAGATGACTTAAAATTGTCGAGAATGATTGCGCCATCTCAAACATCCCTCTTCCTCATGTAAGTACATAAGATCTTGGTTGGAGAAGTGAGAGAAAGTTGAACAACTTTGGAGCCGAAAGAAGCTTTAGCAACTTTTATCTTCTTTTGGAGATAAATATTTATTGAAAAGAGGCGAGGTGGGGGTGCAGGGAAGTAGAACATATTGCTAAACATTCAATGTATCAGTTGTTAGACACTTCCACTGGATCTGTTCTGGGGAGTACCCTAAAAAAAAAGGAACATTTCCTTTTCCCCAGCCATTTCGGGTTAAGAAGATGTGAAAGCGCGTTTATCTCTGTAAGTCTATAAGAAGGGTGTGTTCCGAGGTGTGAAGTGGGAGAGAAGGAATGTCAAAATTGGGGTTTTGAATACTTTTTTATAATTTATTTATTTTTGAGATACATTAATTCTAGTTTTACATTTTTAAGTTGTTATTGTTTTAAGATACTCGTACTCAAAGTTTTAGAGTGCTTCCCTAAAAAAGTTATTTTATATTGAATTTAACTTTTACTATTTTTAGTTGTTATTTACGGTACACATTTGTTTTCTATAAAATGATATAAAATTTGAATAAAATTAAGTATTAGATTCATAAATGCATAAACACATAATATTATTTCTTCTCATTAGTTTTAGTTAGTTATTGATTGTTGATACATTTTGACACCTAAACAATGCAATGTATTTTATAACTTGATTGTTGATTCAATTATTTATTTACTTGATAACTTAGTTCTAGTTAGTTGTTTATTCATTAATGTTGATACATTAAATAATTAGTTGTAGCTAGTTCTTGATTCATATATCTTATTCATAGATTAATTCTTACTTATTGTGGTACATTAACAAATACAATTTATTTATTTTACATACTATTTTTCACATCCTTATCGTATCAAATATATCATTTCCAACTAGATCATGATACATTATATAAAAATGTATCATAACCATATTGAGTCCACAAACACAATCTCTGGTACATTATTAATAAATAAATAATGATACATTATTTTAAAAAGGTGTATGATACACAAAGTGTTACAGAAATGAACAAAAGGTTAAAATTGTATAAGAATTTCACTAGCTAATAGTAAATTGTAATGTTCTATCAAGGTAAAAGTGGAAAATGATAAAAATAAAAAATTTATAATCTCAAAATAATGTATCTGAAACATATTCCAAAAATGAGTTTTTCAATCTTCTTTAGAAAAAAATGTACAAGTTCTTCGTTTATGACATTCTTATCCAGAGCCTACACAAAAATTTGTGTTTGTGGTTATCTTTTCATTTTATGTCTTTTCCCATATTTTCTTTGGTCCTTCAGTCATCTTTTTATACTTACGTGACAAGAATATTTATTCCTTATCGACATTGGAGTCATTGAAACTTCATTCGTAGTTGCTGATGCAGCTGGTTTGTAGTAATCAGAGTGGGGAAATGTATATCTGTGATGTTTTTGCTCTTCACAATAGCAATTTTGTGCACACAAGGTATCTCGCCATGCTGAAATATACAGTTACATATTTTTCTCTCAAGTCAAACAATGTATCTTCGTCCACCTTTATACACTTGACAGATAAATTTAGAGGATGAAACTACCTACACACATCTGACACATAGAGATACATCACATATCAATTAACTCAATTTAGGATACACAACAGCCTAATGATAACTAGCCCCCAGATACATGATAATTTATAAATTGATACATACCTTCATATATCGATTAAAAAGTGCATATACTAATACATAAAAAAACAAAAAAAAAGTCAAAATTACCCCTGAACTATGTGAAATAGATCACTTATTCCCTCAGTTACATTTTAGAATAAAAAATGCTCCTGCCGTTATCTTAAAAGACCACAATTACACTTAAGACTTAACAGAAGTGACGTGGCAAGCCACATAACGCTAAATTCGCCACCTAGGCTTGCCAACTAGGATACCCGCTAAAATTTTTGATTCAATTAATAATTTAACCCTTATCCATCTTTATTGGATACCCAATAATATTAAGCAGGAAACACCATCTCTTTCCGAAGCTTTGTTTAGAATGAATATTTGATTGTCAATTTTTGTTTCAGGTTCTTGATTTGTTTTGGGTTAGTTAAGGTGTTTACCATTATTGTTGTTTGGCCAATTTTTGAAATTTGAGAAGTGATTAGCAACTATATTATCGCTTGTTGCAGTTAAGTTGTTGTTATGCTATGAATATCTTTATTTTTTTATGTTGCTCTCTTGGAGAATCCTTTAGCCGTCGAAGTCAATGACTGAAATTGATCTGATTTTTTGGACAATAAAAGTATCTGATAATTTTGTTCGTTTGTATTTTGATATGGCGAATGCATATTTGATCGAACAAATTTATTGGTATTACATAATCCGAATCACAATTCAGGGGTGAATTAATCACGGCTTGCGGGTGTTCCGGTGTCTTGAGAAAGATGATATTTTTCGCTTAATATTAGTAGGTTGATCCAACAAAAATGGGTTTGGATTATATTATTAATTGGGTCAAATATTTTAGTGGGTATCCTAGTTGGCAAGCCTAGGTGGCGAATTTAATGTTATGTGGCTTGCTACATCACTTATGTAAGTCTTAAGGGTAATTGGTCTCTAAACATAAGGGTGGGGGCATTTTTTATCCTAAAATGTAACGAAGGGTATAAGTGATTCATTTCACATAGCTTAGGGGCAATTTTGACGCTTTTCCGTTAAAAAAAAAATCACATGTATCTGATACGTTATTGTGACAACAAACTAACTCATATCTATAAAACTCCATTACATATACATCAAAGTAAAACTAAATCAAGTTAAAATCAGTAATGTACCATGATTTATATATACATATACAAATTCAATAATCAAAAAAGAAATTCATATGTAATCGATATTTTACATTAACATTACAGTAACTCACAGATTTGCAAATCCATACCATAACGTCAAAGTTTTTAATGTATCAATCTCTAATCTTTAATGTATCACAAAACTATCGGTCAATATACAAAGTCATGAAAAAAACAATGATTAAATCACAAGAATATGTGTTGCATACCTTTTGTTATCAGATCTTTCGATTCGAAAATTGAAGTTATGCCAAATAAACATAACTATTTTTGTCCAAGCTAATTGTAAAATAACAACTTTCAATTGGCTTCATATTTGGAATTTGCATCTCACAATGATAAGAAATCACCAACATGAAAATAAAAATTCCAAGAAGTTGGCAAAGAAACCCAAGTCCCGATTGACAATCATTGAGATTTATGTTGAATTTGAGGAACCCAAAAGTACGATCTTCAATTTTTTCTTCCACTCAAAAATCAAAATATTCATTATGTATCTTATCAAAAGTTTTGAAATTCTTACTCGAAAATTTCTTCACTGAAACAAAGACAAAGATGAACGGAGATTTTGAATTTTGAATTGATTTGTTATTTTAGGATTTTTATTTAATTTGATTGACAAAATAAATATGGCCCGAATAGCGTAAATTATGGGATTTTAATTTAATTTTTCTTATTTGTTTTTTTTTAAGCGCAACAACCACATATATAATGTATCACAATTAATGTATCCAAATAGTCAATTATATATCTAGACTGTTGATATTTTAAGGATTTTTTATAAAATAGAAAAGAATAGGTATAAAATGTAATTTAGAATTTACGCTATGAAATTTACATAAATTATACTTTTTTTATAGGAAAAATAACTTAAATACACAACTATAAGTTTTATATTCTCTAATTTTCCCTTCTTTTTTTAAATATTACATAATTCCCTTTTTTTTAATTTTAGTGTAAGTTTATAGATACATCACATTGTCTCTCCTACAGTACACAATTACCTATTTTAATGCCTATTTTTTCTCCATTAAAACACTCAACCTTTTAAATAAAAGACCTAATTTTGAAATTTTGAATTTCAAAATTCACAAAATTTCAAATTTAAAAAATCAGGACAACTCTTAACTTCTTCCTTTTTTCTTACTCCATCAAGTTTCACTTCCTTTTTTTCCATAATCATCTTCCTTCTTCTTAACCCAGCAGAATTTATTGGTTTCTTCTTTTTATTCTTAATCCATCATCTTTTTTTTCTTAATCTGTAATCGTCTTAACCCAACATTTTTTTATTATTAATCCATCATCAGTTCGTCTTTTCTTCTCTTTTTTGTTTTTGTTAATTGTTCTATTACATTATAGTAATGGATCCGTTAATTAATAGAAGGATATATGATTTCGACGATTAAAAATTGGAAAGAAAATAGGAAAAAGTCTTTGCATGATCCTATGAATCTTCAGAAGGATTCAAACAAAGACTCTGGCGAAACATCAAAATCAAAGGATGTCAAAATACAACAAAAAAAGAAAAAAGAAGCAGCAAACATTGTTGTTAGGCCTACATTGTCTCGGGTTAGTATTTTGGTACTTAAAACTGTTGTTGAAATTATTAAAAATTTTAAGGAATCTAGTGTGCTTGCCGATACATTTGAATAAGTGTGTATAGTGTTTTAGATGGTGAATTGATACATGAATTTGTTGTGTATCATAATATTTTTTATGTATCATGAAGTTTTGAAAATTGTTATAATGTATCATTCAATAAGTTTAGTAAATGCGTCATCAACTGTGCTTGATGATACATATAGAATCAGTGTGTACACTGTTTAGTCAATTCACTGATACATGTAGTAGATATGTATCACATGTTTTGCATATAGTATGAATTTCTGAAAACTGATATCATGTATCAGTAAGGTATTAGTTGTTTAGTTGATGTACTGATACATGTTTTGAAAATTATTATAATGTTTCATTCACTAAGTTTAATAAATGCGTCATCAACTGTACTCGATGATACATATAGAATCAGTGTGTATATTGTTTAGTCGATGTTTCTGATACATGTATTAGATACGAAATTGAATCTCCAACAACGATTCCGTCGATTTTGTAACTTTCATACTGCAATTCGTTCACCCAAATTCCGGAATGTCTCATCAAAATCGAAGTATTCACCTTGAAAAATACTGTAACAACAATAAAGTTACTGTAGTTTGAAATTTAACAGATTGTTCAAAAAAATTGTTTTCAAAATAGATGATATAATCTTTGTTTTTCAAAATTTGAAATTAATATCCAATTAAGTGCTGATTTTATGCTGATTAATGATATGTTACCGTAAATTTAGCTGTTTTATTAACAAAATTAACTGTACCATTTTTTCCCCTTTTTTTTCTCAACAGTTTAAAATTACCATGTATCATTTACCATGTATCACTAGAGTCTAAAGTATCACGGCTCAACAAATTTAAGGGATTTTTTGTAAATACTAAATTTGTCGGGACAGAATGAAATTATTGAATTACACTATGGGATTCCTTAAATTTTTACTTTTTTATATACATATTTGCATAGACAAAAGGGGCAACAAGATTTGTGGGCTTGCCCAATTTTAACGGCCCATTTATGGTCATAGACCTCTTTTAAGACCAAAATGGTACTACTTGTTTGGTGCGGGCTTACTACTGGATCTGGTAAGTAGAGAATGGGCTTTCCACTTTAACAGTCCATCTTAGATTAAGTGGGTTGATATCTGAAATTTAGTTGGGTAAATTACATAAATATGTTATATAAAAAAATACTTATCATTTATGTCAATATAATTTTTAGGGCAACTTTCACATATAGCAAACATAAAATTTATATATGTATGAAATAGCAAAGTTTGCATAATTGCGCTTCATAGCAAACATATATATATATATATATATATGTATACATAATTCGCTATACATATACAATTGAAGCAAATGGTATAAAATGAAGTGTATAAAACAAGAAAGAGAAAGAGACATGGGCAGAGAATTGTATAAAACAAATTGTATAGTTATAAGTGTATAGAACGATTATATACAATTTGAACTTGTATAGAATGAGAAAGAGAGAAAGGCAAAAGAGACTTGGGTAGGGAATATACAATTGAATCGAATTATATAATATGAAAAAGAAAGAAATTACATACATTTTGAATTAGTATAAAACGAGAAAGAGAGAAAGGAAAAAGAGACTTGGGCATGGGAGTACTTTTATCGTATAATCATAAGTGTACAGAACAAAAATATATGTATTGCATGTGTATATACAATTTTCTCTCGCTTTATGCAATTAGAAACACAATTTACAATTCTATTGTATAAAGCGAGAGAGGCGAGCGACAGGAAGCGAGCGAGAGAGGGAGAGTGGCGATCTAGAATATGAGAGAGAGAGGGAGTGACAAACAGTTTGCTATGGAACGCAAATAAATCAAACGGTAGCTACGATATTTATTTTATATTATTAGTTTGTCATTCTATACAATTATCCCTAATTTTTATAACTAAATACAACAAATTTTTAAAATTTAAAAAAATTATACGGTCGCTTACTTCTCAGCCCTTTTTCCTCTTTATCTTTTATTTAAATTATTTTTCTTATCTTTCTCTCTCTATCATTATTATCTGCGTACTCTTCTTTTCTTTTCTTTTTTAGATAAATTCTTCTCCTTCTTTCAATTTTTTATTTAATAACAAATCAATTTTTTTATATTTTGTTATTTTTATTCAAAAAAAAAAAGACGAAAAAAAATGAAAAGATGAAAGTTTATACAAAATCATATTTTCAAGTAGAAATTTCAAATCTCTAAAATTACAACAACAAGAGTTTACCATTGATGATCATTATAAAACTTCAAATATTGAATTCATTATTTGAATTTTACAAATTTGTGATTAGTTTGGATTGGTTAATTCAACAAATTATTGAAAATGTTATTTGGAATTTATATCTCAATTCCAAGAGGTTTTGGTTAAGTTTATAATTGATTTTAGGAGAATATTAGATTGAAACTCAAAAAAAGTAAAGTTTATGAAACTACATCGCAATTGTATTAAAGTTGTATTAGATATATTTCATAATTGTATTAAAATCATGAACAATACATTTATAATACATATTACATATTTACATACTTCACTCTTTTTTAGTGATATCAACCAAAATAATTTAAGCAACACACTCTTAATACATTTATAATATAGGAACAATACATTTGTAATCCATATTGTAAACGTTGCTCTTTTTCTTAGTCATACAAATCAAAATAATTTATAAAATATCTATAATACATGTGTTTATTCATGAATAATTATAATATATATTGCGTGCTTCACTCCTTTCTTAGTGACACTAACAAAAATAATAATACATTTATAAGACATGCACATTACATTTTAATACATACTACAAGCGTAACTCATTTTTTAATGATAAATTAAAATAATTTATAAGACACATATGATATAAGTTTTATTCATTAGCAATCCATTTATAATAATAGTGCAACCATCACTCATCTTCTTACTGATACAAATCAAATAATTTATAAGACATGTATAATATAAGGTTTATTCATGAACAATATGTTTCTTATAAATATTGTAAACTTTACTCTCTTCTTAGTGATACCAACCAAAGATTAATACATGCACACTATATTTTTAATACATATCGCAAACATCACTCATGTTCTTAGTGATACAAATCAAATAATTTAAAAGATACATATAATACATGTTTTACTTATACATAATACAAGTTTAATTCAGTCTATAGATTATTGTCTTGTCTTTCGTTAGTTATGTTTTTTATTTATTCTTAATTTTCTCTTCTTATTCAACTTTCATATTGTGTAATACATTTTTAATACAAATTTAATTCATTTTATAGTTCATTATTTATTACTATTGGATTACTTGTTTAATTCATTATTGATATAAGTTTAATTCATTCTATAGTTCATTGCCTAGTGTTACATTAGTTACATTTTTTATCCATACTTAATTCTCTCTTCTAATTAAACTTTATTAATCTCTGTGTAATATACTGTTATGATTTGTTAATTCATTTTATAATTTATTTGTTGATTTGTTATGATTAACTTACTTATAATTTAAACAGGTCACATGAAAATTTGAAATTTAAATATTTTGAAAAAAAAAGTTGTTCTTTTTCAACCGACTAAAAATAAAGTAGGCCATCCGTTTTTTAAAAGGATGGAGTAATATTTTATAGTTTAGTATATATACTATCTCCGTTCAATAATAGTTGTCCATCATACTATTTCGCGATGTCTAACAATACTTGCCGACTTTATAAAATCAATAAATAATGTTATACTTGGTTCCTAAGTTACCTTTATCATTAATTATAGTCATTTGTTTATCATATTTTCAAGACATTGTATTTATTACTCTTTCTATCCGGTATTGTTTGTCATGTTGCGCTTTCCGAAAGTTAATTTGACTAATTTTCAAAATTAAATCATATCATATTAATTCGATATTTTAAACAAAAATTTAGATATTTTAAAACTATATGAAAAGTACTATAAATTGCAATTTTTGTATATTAATAAATTGAAAAAATACATCTTAAAATATTAGTCAAAATTTTTATAGTTTGACTCTAAAAATAGAAACTATGACAAACAATACTGAACTGTCACGACCCAAATCGGGGCCGCGACTGGCACCCACATTTACCCTCCTATGTGAGCGAACCAACCAATCTAACCTTAACATTTCAATGTATAACAACAGAAAATAATGCGGAAGACTTAACTCATTAATAAAAACCAATTCAATAACTAC
>JAPDHL010001909.1:11367274-11383274 GCA_032847665.1 Solanum chilense | reverse complement strand
AATATTTATGAATCCTGAATATACTATGAATAAGAGATCTTTCTCTTCTCTCTACTTTTGTTCTTCTAATTTTATATAGTTCATAACAAATTTAATCTAATTCAATTTAGTTTTAAAAATTAGTTAATATAGTTTCGAAAAAAAATATATGATAAATCTTATTAAGAGGAGGAGTGTGTGTGTGTGTGTATATATATATATATACATAATATTTTAATTTTAATTATAAATTCTATGTGATTGTAGACAATAAAATACACGTCAAGAAAACAATAATCAAGAACTGAAAATTATAGCAACAATCAATTTTATTATTTCAAATGCGAGTGTTACAATCTCTATAATTCCTCTGAATTTGCCTTTTCAAATATAAATTCAAGGGTTAAAAACTTATTCTTGAATCTATGACGAACTTGAACTTGAACTTTATCTTGATCTTGACTTTTATTTGAATTCAACGGCTTCGAGCTTGTTCTTGAATTCGGTGATCTTGATCTTGATCGTTGTTGAACTTGAATGCTTGAATTCTTAAACTTGTAGCTTTGTAGAGAATTAAATGGCGTTTGTACCACGGAGTTTCTCTAGCTTCTTGTTTAGAATTTTCTGTCCATCTTGTGAATTATGAGGACCCCTATTTATAGTTTTAGAATAGAGGAGTTGCGATTGGAAAAGGATTCCATTCACCCAATCAGATTTAAGTGACATGCTGTCACGACCCAAAACGAGCCGCGAGTGGCACCCACATTGATCCTCCTATGTGAGCGAACCAACCAATCTAAACCCCAACATTTCAAACATAATGAACAAAATATCATGCGGAAGACTTAAAACTCATTAATGAAAATAGATTAATAACTTCTAAAAACTCAAACACTTATTATTATCCCCAAAATCTGGAAGTCATCACCACAAGAACATCTATCCTCAAATTACTAAAACTAAGGGTATCTAAGAAACTAAAAATAAATAACAGCTAGTCTATGCCAGAACTTCAAGGCATCAAGACATGAAGAAGAAGATCCAGTCCAAGCTAGAAGCATTAGCTCACCCTGAAATCTGGTGTGATGAGAGACTGGCTAGAGTTGCGGCTGAGTTGAAGACGATGGCACGTTTGCTGCACTCCACAATTAACCAAAGAAAACAAATACAAGTAGGGGTCAGTACAAAGCAAAAGTACTGAGTAGGTATCATCGGCCAAGTCAAAATAGAAAAAAGTATATGTCAGATAATAACATAAAACCAACCAAATACTTAACAGGTGATAGCATTACGCATAAGAATCATTTGCAACAACACTACTCACATCAATGAGGACTCAAGCCTCCACACCATACTCATTTGCGAATTAGTTCTTTAGATTGAGTATATTAGCATATTTTAAGATTCATTATCTTTATTCCTCTCGTGTCGGTACGTGACACTCCGCTCCATATACTATCCTGGTGTCGGAACGTGACACTCCAATCCATATACTATCTTGGTGTCGGAACGTGACACTCCGATCAATATACTATCCTGGTGTCGGAATGTGACACTCCGATATATATCCTGGGGTCGGAATGTGACACTCCGATCCATATACTATCCTGGTGTCGGAACGTGACACTCCGATCCATATACTATCCTGGTGTCGGAACGTGACACTCCGATCCATATATTATCCTGGTGTCGGAACGTGACACTCCGATCCATATACTATCCTGGTGTCGGAACGTGACACCCGATCCTCTAATCTCATTACTTTAGTTCATCAAGCCTTCTTTTATACCAAGGCATCATCATTAACAAAGTAAATTTAAGATTTAAGATTCATAGCCTCATCTTTCCCAATCCATTACAATTACAAAAATCAATCATGCAAGCACACAATTAAGCATATAGAAGACTTTATATTACTACCCATCACATATCATCCGCTATTAAGAGTTTACTATGAGATAGTATAAACCATAACCTACCTCCACCGAAGAATTGTGATCAAGCAATCTACTTTCCCAAAGCTGCGTTCTTCCTCTCTCTCGATCGATCGTTTCTCTCTTTTCCCTCTGTTTTTTCTATTTTTCTTATTCAAAAAACCTTTTTCTTTTACCCTAATTAGCATATAATTAAGTATAAGGATGGTAAAAGTAACCCACTATTTATTTCAAGGTTGTCCCCTTTAACCCCCAAGTAATTGAATTATTAGCATTAACCCACTAACTTTATAATTATAAGCATGAATAGTCCAAAACGCCCCTTAAAACATTTAACAGAAATCCGACCAAGTCAGGGTTACGCAGCCTGTGACGGCCCGTCGTGCCTGCGACGGTCCGTCCTGCTGCTTCCATCACAAAGTTCAGAGACTCAATTCATTAAAGAGTCTGTGACGGCCCGTAATGTTTGCGACTGTCCGTCCTTCCATTTCGTCGCGAAGTTCAGAGAGCCGATTTCAGTACCGAAATTTCTAAATTTTAAGTGTTTTGAAACGAGACCCCCTCGACGGTCCGTCGTGCCCATGATGGTCCGTCGTGGGATCCGTCGACTCAGCCAGTTATTTACCAGAATTACTCTACTGCTCAAAACGACTAAACAGGTCGTTACAATAGATACCAATTTACCCATCGTTCGTCCTCGAACGATCACAAGAAGAAAAACAAGGGCGAAAAGGAGTACCTGAATCTGTAAACAGTTGTGGGTATCTTTCTTGCATATCAGCCTCCTTCTCCCAAGTGGACTCTTCAACCGACCGATTCTTTCATTGAACCTTGATGGATGCAATCTCCCTTGACCTCAACTTGCGGACTTCTCTATCTAAAATAGCAACAGGCTCCTCCTTATACGACAAATTCTCATCAAGCAGAACCGAATGCCAACGTATGATGTAGTTCCCATCCCCATGGTATCTTTTCAGCATAGACACATGAAATACCGGATGTACTCCTGACAGTCCTGGGGGCAAGGCTAATTCATAAGCTACCTCCCCCACGCGCTTCAGAACTTCAAATGGACCAATATACCTTGGACTAAGCTTACCTCGCTTACCAAACCGCATCACTCCTTTCATGGGCGAAACCTTCAGCAAGACTTGCTCACCCTCCATAAACTCCAAGTCTCTAACCTTTCGATCTGCATATTCTTTTTGCCTACTTTGAGCCGCTAAAAGCTTTTCTTGAATGCATTTCACTTTATCTAATGATTCCCTCAGAAGGTCAGTACCCCAAGGTCTACCCTCAAATGCATCAAACCAACCAATGGGAGACCTACATCTCCTCCCATACAGTGCCTCAAATGGGGCCATACCAATACTTGAGTGATAGCTATTATTGTATGAGAATTCTGCTAAGGGTAGGAAGTTATCCCAATGACCACCAAATTCTATCACACATGCACGAAGCATATCCTCCAAAACCTGAATCGTTCGCTCAGACTGACCATTGGTCTAAGGATGGAACGCAGTACTTAGGTCTAACCTAGTACCCAATTCAGCATGCAATGTTTTCCAAAACATAGAAGTAAACTGCGTACCTCTATCTGATATGATGGAGAGTGGAACCCCATGCAATCGAACAACTTTCGAGATGTAAAATTTGGCTAACTTCTCTACATTGTAAGTCACCTTGACCGGAATGAAGTGAGCAGACTTAGTTAACCTATCAACAATTACCCAAATGGAGTCATAGTTACCCATCGTCTTAGGAAGACCAACCACGAAGTCCATTGCAATTCTCTCCCACTTCCATTCAGGAATGGGCATTCTCTGAAGTGTTCCTCCGGGCCTCTGGTGTTCATATTTCACTTGCTGACAATTTGGACATTTGACAATAAAATCAACAATATCACGCTTCATTCTACTTCACCAAAAGTGTTGCTTTAGGTCACGATACATCTTGGTTGCAGCAGGATGTATAGAATACCTTGAACTATGAGCCTCTGTAAGAATAGTGTGAATCAAATCATCGATGCGGGGTACACAAACCCTTCCCTTGATTCTCAAAACACCTTCCTCATCGATTGTTGCTTCTTTATCCTCTCCTCGCAATACTTTATCTCGGATCCGGATCAATTTCTCATCAGTAAACTGCTTTCCCTTAATCTTGTAAAGAAAGGAAGATCTTGCCTCTACACAGGCCAAGAATCTTCCCTTCTCATTTACTTCTAATCTCACAAAGTCATTAGCCAGAGTCTGAACCTCCCTAGCCAGTGGGCGTCTGGAAACCTGTAAGTGAGCTAGGCTTCCCATGCTCCCTGCCTTTCTACTTAACGCATCTGCCACAACGTTAGCTTTTCCTGGGTGGTACAAAATAGTGATATCGTAGTCCTTCAGTAGTTCCGTCCATCTCCTCTATCTCAGATTCAAATCTTTCTGAGTAAAGACATACTGTAGGCTACGATGATCTATATAGACTTCACACTTAACCCCATATAGATAATGCCTCCATTGCTTTAATGCAAACACTACCACGGCCAACTCCAAATCATGGGTCGGGTAATTACGTTCGTGAACCTTTAATTGCCTTGAAGCATAAGCAATTACATTCTTCTCTTGCATTAGCACTGCACCCAAACCAGAATAGGATGCATCACAATAAACAATGAAGTTCTTACCTTCCACTGGCAAGGTGAGAATTGGTGCAGTAGTCAACAAAGTTTTGAGCTTCTGAAAGCTTTCTTCACACTCGTCCGACCATACAAATGGGACACTCTGCTTAGTCAAGTTTGTCAATTGGGAAGCAATAGAAGAGAATCCCTTGACAAATCGATGGTAGTAGCTAGCTAAACCAACAAACCTCCTTACCTCTGTAACATTAGTAAGTCTTTCCCAACTCTTCACTGCTTCAATATTAGATGGATCCACCATTAGTCCATCCTTAGAAACTAGGTGCCCTAAGAAGGACACTGAATCTAGCCAAAACTCACACTTGGAGAATTTGGCATAAAGCTTTTTCTCCCTTAACATTTCCAATACAATTCTCAAGTGCTCCTCATGTTCTTTCTTGCTCTTTGAGTATACCAGTATATCATCAATGAATACAATGACAAAGAGATCCAGATATGCCTTAAAAATCCCATTCATCAAACTCATGAAAGCGGCAGGGGCATTCGTAAGCCCAAAAGACATTACTAAGAACTCATAATGCCCATACCTGGTCCGAAAGGCAGTCTTGGGCACATCCGTTGCCCGTATTTTCAGTTGATGGTAACCAGATCTCAAATCGATTTTTGAGAGGGTACAAGCACCTTGTAACTGGTCGAACAAATCATCGATGCGAGGAAGAGGATACTTGTTCTTAACAGTTACCTTATTCAGTTGTCTGTAATCTATGCACATTCGAAAGCTTCCATCCTTCTTCTTCACAAACAAAACAGGAGCACCCCAAGGGGATGCACTTGGTCTAATGAAGCCTTTTCCTAACAATTGTTGAAGTTGAGCCTTTAATTCCCTTAACTCCGCGGGAGCCATTCTATATGGGGGTATGGAAATGGGGCGAGTACCCGATTCAAGATCAATGCAAAAATTAATATCTCTATCCGGTGGCATACCCGGAAGGTCTGCAGGAAACACATCCAGAAACTCACGGACTATCGAAACCGACTCAATTGAGGGTACTTGGGTAGTATCATCCCTGAGGTGTGCCAAGAAAGCTAAACACCCTTTACTAACCATTCTCTTAGCACGAAGAAAGGAGATGATACGAACTGGAGTGGAAGTCTAGTCACCCTCCCACACAAACGGATCTGTCCCAGGCTTGGCCAACGTCACAGTTTTAGCATTACAATCTAATATTGCAAAATTTGGAGAAAGCCAAGTCATACCAAGAATTACATCGAAATCACCCATTTCCAAGATAACCAATTCTACATGAGTATTGCTTCCCACAAAAGTCACCAGACAAGACCTATATACCCTTTCAACTATCACAGACTCACCCACCGGAGTAGATACACGAATAGGCATGTCAAGTAATTCACAAGGTAAATTAAGACCAGTAGCAAAAAGGAAGATACATATGAAAATGTGGAGCCAGGATCAAATAATACAGAAGCCATGCAATCACAAACCAAAAGATTACCTGTGATAACAACATCAGATGTCTCCGCTTTAGACCGCCCGGGGAAAGCGTAACAATGGGCCCTATCACCTGTCTGTCCGTTGCCCCTACCATGTTGTGCTGTAGTAGCTCCAGCTTGCCCGTCACCCCGGCCGTTTTGGTGACCACCATTACCTCGACCACCACGTCCTCCAGAATGACGGCCTCTCCCATGACCACCTCTACCTCTGATTATGGGAGGTCTGTAACTCTGTTTTGGACAATACCTCTTAATGTGTCCAGTCTCCCCACATCCATAACACTCTCTGGATTCAAGCATCGGTCTCTGTGAGAATGATGAAGTCTGGGAATAACCTCCAAACTCAGAGAAATGTTGACCGGTCTGCGGTGGACCCCCAACTACAGTCTGCAGTGAAGACTGAATAGGTCGGGCTGGGTAACCTCCTGAACCCTGCCCTCTGGAGTAAGAACCATTAAACTCACCTCCCTTACGAAATCTTTTAGATGTCGATGCCATGGTGAAGTCATCTGGCTTCACCCCCTCCACCTCTATCACGAAGTCTACCACTTCCTGAAAGGATTTTGCTGTAGTCGCTACCTGTAAGGCTGAAATCCATAATTCTGACCTCAACCCCTTAACAAAACGGCGAATCCGCTCTTGTGGACTGAAACAAAGTTGGGTGGCATACCTGGATAATGCACGAAACTTAGCCTCACACGCAGTAACCGACATCCTGCCTTGCTCTAGGCTCAAGAACTCATCTCTCCTCCTATCCCTCAAGGTCCAGGGGAAATACTTCTCCATAAATAAGCTAGAGAATGACGCCAAGTCATAGGTGGTGCCTGTGCGGGTTGATACTCAACATGTGACCGCCACCACATTTTGGCATTTCCCTGAAATTGATAGGTTACAAACTCAATGCCAAATCGTTCCACTATGCCCATTTTATGTAGTAACTCATGACAGTCAACCAGAAAATCGTAGGCATCCTAAGATTCAGCACCCTTGAAGACTGGAGGTTTCAATTTCAAGAACTTACTGAAAAGTTCGTGCTGATCACTTGTCATTATAGGCCCTATAGTCAACCGAGGAAACGTGCCTATTTCCAGTGAGGCATCCATGCGGGGAGCCACAGCAGCTGCCTGTTGTATTTCTGGAACCTGAGGTGCTGGGTGCAGAAAACACTGGAGGTGTCTGGCCTTGATCAGATAACCCGCTAAGATAAGTAAGAACCTGATTAATCATCTCTGGGGTAGGTTGGGGTGGTAATTCCTCATTCTGCACGTGTTCATTCTCCCCTTCCTCACCCTCTCTTCCCACTTCCTCAGTCGGTGGAGGAGTCACCGCCCTAGTACTAGTTGGGCTAGGTGCTTGTGCTCTTCCTCTAGAGGACGTCCTCCCGCGACCTCTACCACGGCCTCTTGCCACTGCTCCTCTCCGAGCTACAGCCCCAGTGGCTGGCTCAGACGCATCTTGTCTTGCCGGTGTTGGTGTTGGCGCAGTCGTTGCTCTAGTTCTAACCATCTGCGAAATAGAGTGAAGATGGTCAGATACCAATTTGTATCACCTAGATACCAATTGGATCCAAGAAATAGCACGAAAGAAAGAAAAAATGGAATTTTCCTAAAGTCTTATAGCCTCTCAAAGAAAAGTAAAGGCTTCCCCCTACCGTTCCTTAAGACTCTACTAGACTCGTTCTTGTGTGATGAGACCAACGAACCTAATGCTCTTATACCAAGTTTGTCACGACCCAAAACGAGCCGCGAGTGGCAGCCACATTGATCCTCCTATGTGAGCGAACCAACCAATCTAAACCCCAACATTTCAAACATAATGAACAAAATATCATGCGGAAGACTTAAAACTCATTAATGAAAATAGATTAATAACTTCTAAAAACTCAAACACTTATTATTATCCCCAAAATCTGGAAGTCATCACCACAAGAACATCTATCCTCAAATTACTAAAACTAAGGGTATCTAAGAAACTAAAAATAAATAACAACTAGTCTATGCCAGAACTTCAAGGCATCAAGACATGAAGAAGAAGATCCAGTCCAAGCTAGAAGCATTAGGTCACCCTGAAATCTGGTGTGATGAAGACTGGCTAGAGTTGCGGTTGAGTTGAAGACGATGGCACGTTTTCTGCACTCCATAATTAACCAAAGAAAACAAATACAAGTAGGGGTCAGTACAAAGCACAAGTACTGAGTAGGTATCATCGACCAAGTCAAAATAGAAAACAGTATATGTCAGATAATAACATAAAACCAATCAAATACTTAACAGGTGATAGCATTACGCATAACAATTATTTGCAACAACACTACTCATCAATGAGGACTCAAGCCTCCACACCATACTCATTTGGGAATTAGTTCTTTAGATTGAGTATATTAGCATATTTTAAGATTCATTATCTTTATTCCTCTAGTGTCGGTACGTGACACTTCGCTCCATATACTATCCTGGTGTCGGAACGTGACACTACGATCCATATACTATCCTGGTGTCAGAACGTGACACTCTGATCCATATACTATCCTGGTGTCGGAACGTGACACTCCGATCCATATACTATCCTGGTGTCAGAATGTGACACTCCGATCCATATACTATACTGGTGTCGGAACGTGACACTCCGATCCATATACTATCCTGGTGTCGGAAAGTGACACTCCGATCCATATACTATCCTGGTGTCGGAACGTGACACTTCGATACATATACTATCCTAGTGTCGGAACGTGACACCCGATCCTCTAATCTCATTACTTTAGTTCATCAAGCCTTCTTTTATACCAAGGCATCATCATTAACAAAGTAAATTTAAGATTTAAGATTCATAGCCTCATCTTTCCCAATCCATTACAATTACAAAAATCAATCATGCAAGCACACAATTAAGCATATAGAAGACTTTATATTACTACCCATCACATATCATCCGCTATTAAGAGTTTACTATGAGATAGTATAAACCATAACCTACCTCCACCGAAGAATTGTGATCAAGCAATCTACTTTCCCAAAGCTGTGTTCTTCCTCTCTCTCGATTGATCGTTTCTCTCTTTTCCCTCTATTCTTTCTATTTTTCTTATTCAAAAACCCTTTTTCTTTTATCCTAATTAGCATATAATTAAGTATAAGGATGGTAAAAGTAACCCACTATTTATTTCAAGGTTGTCCCCTTTAACCCCCAAGTAATTGAATTATTAGCATTAACCCACTAACTTTATAATTATAAGCACGAATAGTCCAAAACGCCCCTTAAAACATTTAACAGAAATCCGACCCAGTCAGGGTTACGCAGCCTGTGACGGCCCGTCGTGTATGCGACGGTCCGTCCTGCTGCTTCCGTCACAAAGTTCAGAGACTCAATTCATTAAAGAGTCTGTGACGGCCCGTCATGTTTGCGACGGTCCGTCCTGCCATTTCGTCGCGAAGTTCAGAGAGTTGATTTCAGTACCCAAATTTCTAAATTCTAAGTGTTTGAAACGAGACCCCCTCGAGGGTCCGTCGTGCCCATGACGGTCCATCGTGGGATCCGTCGACTCAGCCAGTTATTTACCAGAATTACTCTACAGCTCAAAACGACTAAACAGGTCGTTACACATGCATATGGGCTTTATGGAGCGGACTTGTCATCTTTGACACATGTCATGATTCTATTGGTTTTCTTATTTGACTTGGCATGCCACATCATCTGCTCACGTGGCACCAAGATGGGCTCTAGAATGAGATGGAATTGGGTTTAACAAATTGGGTTCATCCAATGTAGCCCAAATCAATTAATTTAGACTTTAATTAAATCAGTATTTATTGGACTTAAATATTTAAGTCAATTATATGAATCCACAATATTTATTTGGATTAATATATTTATGATTTCAATATAATCCGAATCATTTTATAAATTTATATTTAATAAATTTTAAATGATTATAGTGATATTTCAAGAAGTGGTTGGATTTTGTGTTTAATAATAATGTCGCAATGTGCATATACTATCATACACATGTAATCAACAAAGATTTCATATTGGTAAGTTCTCAGTTTTAAAAAACAAACACGAATAACGTATATCATTGTAAGATACTTTTAGAATGTATCAAAAATGTAAATCTTTTGATATTAGTCTAAAAAATAAATTAAGAAAAATATTCTAATGTCACTTTCGAATACTTCATTATACTTTAATATTTTAGAAGTCTTTATGAAGTATCGAATTGACACTACAAATAACAAAAAAAATGAAGTAAAGAGTAAAAAGAAATTACTTTAAATATAATTCTTCATATTGACTTGAGAAAGTGAAACCTCTAAGCTATTTGAAACTTCCATACATACTTCTGGGATGACCCACTGTTTGACTTGAAAAAAAAGAAGAAAAAGAAGAGAGGTTTGATGAGTTAATACCAACGAAAATGTTTAGATAAGTTGAAAAGGACAGATTACTCAATGCAAAGAAACATTCAAACCTTTATACACATACTGCCACTTCGATACACTCATATGACCTGTCTAACAAATTATTCTATACGTTTAATATGATTCAAATATTTAATCAAATTATTGGAGTTTACGTTGTGCATTTAATTTTAATCTGTGGTTGACAAAGACAACTTTACCAATTTTTTTCTTGTGTGGTGTACCAAATCTTGTTGTTCTTTTTCTATGACTTATTGGAAACTAAACGTACTAAAAAGGTCTTGCTAGTAACCAAATGTTAGGATTCTAACTTAATAAGGTAACAACCAAAGGATGTGGTGCGGTAAATGCATTTGCTTTTTTTTTTTTAATCAGAGATTTTGACTTCGAATCGTGGATATGAAAGAAATTCTTACAGTAGAAAGCGCTTCTCCTCGAATGGGGTCCTAAGCAACACAAATTCAAAATAATTGGACTCCAATGCGGATGCCGGATACAGGATAGAAAATCATAAGGAAAAAAAACTTAATATGATGAATGGTTCCTCACTTGGTGTTTGAATTTGAGTAAGACATTTATTAAGTAAATGCTCCCTCAGATTCATATTATATGATGTTTTTAGAATGAATTTTTTTTAAAAAAGATTTACTCATTCCTAATTAGAAAGTAAGAGGTATTTTTTTTACTACTTAGCCTTAACTACAAAGGATGAATTACTAAAAGCGATGAAAGATAAATCAGAGTCCATGAAAATTAATAAAGTCTGGGATTTAGTTGACCTTTCTAAGGAACGTAAAGCTATTGAGAATAAATAAATTTTCAAAGTTAAACACAAATCAAATGGATCGATAGAAAGACACAAAACACTATTGGTGACAAAAGGTTTTACTCAAAAAGTTGGAATAGATTATGAGAAAATTTTCACTAGTTGTAAATTTAACCTCAATACGATTACTTTCAGCAGTTGTTGCACGTTTGATCTAGAACTACACCAGATGAATGTGCAGAATGTTTTTCTCGATAGAGAATCAAATGAGGAAATCTTCATAGAGTAACTAGTAGGTTTCGTTTTTGAGCCAAGAAAAGAAAGTTTGTAAATTGAAAAGATCAATTTATGCACTAAAGTAATCTTCAAGGGAGTGGTACCTGAGATTTCATAAGGAAGTAATGTTATTTTATTTCACCATGATCGATGAAGACTATTGCATCTATGTGAAAAAGTCCGATAAAAATTTTATAATTCTTTCTCTCAATGTAGATGATATTTTACTAGTTGAAAATAATTTGGAGTATGTGATAATTGTCAAGTCTGGGCTTTCAAAAAATCATTTGATTTGAAAGATAGGGGTGAAGCAGACTATGTATTGGGTGTTAAGATCCAAAGAGATCGTTCCGACAAATTTTTAGTTTATCTCAACAAACTTATGTAAAGAACGTATCACTACAACAAAAATGACCATTAGCGGCATTTAAATCTTATTTGCCGCTAAATATGTATTTTTAGCGGCAATTGTCACTCTTTGTATATTTCCCTAAATCCTTTAGCGACATTGGTTCTAATGATACTTAACTAATGCCGGTAAAGACTTTAGCACTCTTTATTAGTGTCAATATTTAATGCCGCTAAAAGTTATTTTTGTTGTAGTGTATTGGAACATTTTTGAATGAATAGTTGTAAATTCATGGATACTCCCGTAGCAAGGATTGAAACGTTAAGCCTTAAAATATGTCCAAAGACTGAAATAGAAATGGAAGGCATGTCTCGAGTTTCTTATTCTAGAGCTGTTGAAAGTTCGATGTATGCTATGATATATAATCGCACAAACATTTGTTATGCCGTGAGTCTAATTAGCAGGTAGCTATCCAATTCTGGAAGAGAACGTTGGAAAGTAATAAAGAGAATATTCCAATATCTGAAGGCTACTGCAGATCATACACTATGTTATATTGGATCTGATTGTAAGAGGTAATAAATATGCTGATTAGGTTGGAGGTAGGAATGATAGAAAATCAACATTCGGTTATGCTTTCTTACTAAATGATGGTGCTAATTCATAAAAAAGTAAGAAGAAAACTTACACAACTCTTTCAACCATGGAATCTGAATTCTTGACTTGTCCCTCTGCAGTACGAGAAGTTGTTTGCTTAAAGATATTCTTTGAACATGCAAAGAATTGTAAAGGTCCCATAATTTGATATTGTGATAGTGAAGCAACTATTGCATACACAAAAGATCCTAAGATATTGACATCAAATATAACTTTGTGAGAGACGTACTAACAAGTGAAGAAATAACTTTGCAATACATTCATAACCCGAAATGATAACTGATCCTTTTACGAAGGCCATCTCGAGAGACTTCTTTGAAAAACATGTCAAGGCTCTAGGTTTGTGTAGTATTTGATGATATTTCAGAATTGTAAAATAACTTGGTTGTTATAATATTCTCTTCTAAATAATACTATTGAATTTATATTCAAATATAATATGCATGTAATATTTTGTAAAAGATAATGTATGTCAAACAAGTTGCGAGATTGACTCTCTCACATGAGCAATCACCTCTTACGTTGAGGAACGTGAAGATATGAGTTTCACCGCCATATTATGACTTATTTTATGAGTTAGAGAAGATTTTCTTTAAGAAAATGAAATTAAGGATTATTGAAGAGAGTAACTAGGGTTAAACACTTGGAGGTGTTTACACCAAGGTCTGTACGAAGTTGAATAATCTAAAGAATGAGACAGTACACATTATAAGGTAACAACATCATAACATGTGCTTCATACCACGCGTTCCAAGTGTTCAATAGGTCAATGAAAGAACAACGTTCCTTGCTTCTTCATTGTGTGAGACCCTAAAAAGTCAAATTGATTTTTCAATGAAATATCCTTTGACCTTTTTCCGTTTCTTGAAGTTTCAATCAATGTTGCTACTTTAGCATGTTACTAATAGCCATTAAATAATTCGACAATGCAGTGCATGTCTAGGAAAGCAATTGATTGGAGCAACTAGATTCAAGTAGAAAGGAAAGACTATAAATTAAATAATAAACTTGTATACACAAGCCAACTATTGAAGTACTAACAATATTGATATAGAGTGTAATTATATGTATGAGTTTAAACATGAATTCGAGTTAACCTCTTTAAAAGGATGAGAAATCGAAAAGTAACTACTGAATTAATGAATGAGGTTTGAAGAAAGAATTCCTTCCACATATGATTGGATTCCTATTCGGGACTTGCAAAACTTTAAGGGTAAGCTTTTAGCTTGATGCTCACATGTCGCACGAACTATTGTCATATGAATATGTTGAAAAAATTTTATTATGTAAGAGATACAACTAGTGCTAGTTATATGAAGGGATATTTTATTATTATTATATTTTATTTGTAGGGATCATACTTCATTTCCTTCTTCACCTTTTGTTTCTCTTTCCTAATCTCTTTTTCTTTGCTCGTTTTTTTGTATGTCTTTTTTAATGTCAATTTAATTATTATCTTAACTTGTTTGAATAAAAATAATAATTCTTTTACTTATTTATTTTAACAGAAAATGTTTTACAAATTATAACTTTTATCATATTGATGCCAAGCAAATAAAGAATTTGACAAATATAAAAAGAATAAAAGATAATTGGGTCTTCATATCATTAACATATTATTATAAACATTTAGTATTTAGATATATTTAGTGGTTATAAAATAAATTTAAAACAATTTAAGAATTAAGAATTGAGTAATTAAGATTAAAATCCAAAAAAAAAGGACCAAAATTCAAACAGTTAAAATTAGATTGTATATTTAAATGTAATAATTAAGATCGGTTGAATTTTAGTAGTTTAATTAGTTTACTATATGAATTTATACTTTGTTGGTGAGAATACAATTTATTTTTTAGTTTTATTATTATTAGTTTCTTCAAAATCATCCAAAAATTGAATTTAAATTATACATATTATTTTAATTTTTCGATCATTTATTTTTAAATCCAAAATTTCTCAGTGAATTTTAATTAAAATTATATCAAGACTCGAGGGTTAAAAGGCTGGAAAAAAAAAGAGACAATACGTGATAAGAAAGAAAAAGCAACAGAAAGATTAAAATGGAATGAGGAAAAAAGTAAAAAAAACTGAAATAGCTGAATAGTTGGCAGTATCTGGATCCCAATGTAACGACCTGTTTAGTCGTTTTGAGCAGCAGATTTTATTTCGGGAAAAACTAGCTGAGACGACGGACACCACGACGGATCGTCATGGGCACGACGGACCGTCGAGGGTGTCTCGTTCCAAAACACTTAGGAATTCTGAAATCTGAGTACTGAAATCGACTCTCTGAACTCTGTGACGGACCTGCAGGACGGACCGTCACAGGTACGACGAACCGTCGTGAGCCCCCATTTCAAAACACTTCAACTCTTGAGAATTTGGTACTGGGAACAATTCTCTGAACGTCGTGACGGAAGTGCAGGACGGACCGTCACAGGCGTGACGGACCGTCACAGACTCTTTAGTGAAAATTGAGTCTCTGATCTTTGCGACGACCTGCAGGACGGACCGTCGCAGGCACGACGGGCCGTCACAGGTTGCGTAATCCCAGTCGGAGTCGGATTTCTGGTTAAGTTTTAAAGGGGCATTTTGGACTATTCCTGCTATAATTACAAATTTCATGGGTTAACCTTAATAACTCAGTTTCTTGGGGGATAAAAGAGGTAACTTTGAGTTAATTGGTGGGTTATTGTTGTCATCTTTTACACTTAATTATATGTTAATTAGGGTGAAAGAAAGAGGGTTTGAATAAGAAAAATAGAAAGAACAAAAAGGGAGAGAGAGGATCGAACGAGAGAGGAACGAAGGGGATATCAAAGCTTTGGGAAATTTGCTAGCTTGATCACTAATCTTCGGTGGAGGTAGGTTATGGTTTTGTTTTACGTTATTCGTCGTAAACTATTAATAGCGAATGATATATATTGGTAGTATTGTAAACCTGTCTATATGCTTAATTGTATGCTTGCATGAATATGATTATGTGATTGTGATATAATATAAGCATGATGAAGCTATTGAATCCCAAATCTTGAAAGAAACCCTAATTTACTTTGTTAATGGGGTTGATGATGCCTTGGTATAAAAGAAGGCTTGATGAACTAAAGTAAAGAGATTGATGATGCCTTGGTATAAGAGAAGGCTTGATGAATTGATAGAATGATGTTAGTGGATCGGAGTGTCACGTTCCGACACATAGTATTAGTGGATCGGAGTGTCACGTTCCGACACATAGTATTAAGGGATCGGGTGTCACGAACTGACACGTAGAATTAGGGGATCGGGTGTCACAAACCGACACGTAGAATTAGAGGATCGGAGTGTCACGTACCGACACATAGTATTAGGGGATAAGGTGTCACGAACCGACACGTAGAATTAGGGGATCGGAGTGTCACGTACCGACACATAGTATTAGGGGATCCGGTGTCACGAACCGACACGTAGAATTAGGGGATCGGAGTGTCACGTACCGACACATAGTAGTAG
>JAPDHL010001909.1:11349096-11367174 GCA_032847665.1 Solanum chilense | reverse complement strand
GATCTACTGGAGAAGCCTTTTTGTTCCTCAAAGTTGAAATGTATGGTCTTCTTACGTACTTCCCTCCCAGACCCCACTTATGCTATCACTTTTGGAATTGCACTGGGTCTGTTGTGTTGTTGTACAAGAAGACTTGGTAGTTAAGTAGACTTGGTCCTGCCCTTCCAGGAAAGAAATGAGGGAGAAAATTACAAGTCAAAATCGAAATTCCTAAGTCGTGATGCTAGAAAAGTATTGTATTCTATTATCTTGAATTGGAGAAACAAACAGACTCATAGTGCTGGTATGTTGTTTCAAACCTCATTGAAGAAAAGTCTGTGTAAGAATACTACGGAGCATTCTCACAAATTAGTTTGGAAAAATAATGAAATTCTCTCACATGTGATGATGTCACATGATACACAACTTTTGGGCTCCAAAGAGCAAAACATGAGTTCAAATGACAACATACTACTCGAGACTCGAGAGATACATCACAGCTAAAAAGTAAAAATGTCAAAAGACAACTATCGGGTCCTGGCAAGGGCAAAACATGACTTCGAATGAAAAGCTATTACTTCACAAATGCATAGCAGATAAAATCAAAAATGTCATGGCTCCAACAGGTCCTAGTTTTTTCATGAGATTGCCCCAAAGGGTGATTGTGAAATGGAAGAAACACTGGACCACTACGTCAAAATCAATTCTATCTTACAACTCAACATACATCTCGTACCATAAAGAATTGCATTCGTCGTGACATCCACAATTTCATTGCACCTTCAAAAACAAATAGTATATATATAATATGCAGAAATCATATTCTCCAGTTCTACAGCTACAAAGCATCTGCACAAAGAGAGAACAATATGTACCCTGAAATAAAATTTTTGCATCAGCTTCATCACTACACATGGAATCAAGTGCTTCATCAAGATTTCGGGATGCTTCATCAAGTGCTTCTTCCAGAGTTAAACTTCCATTAGTCCATGTTTTGAGAAAAAGTATTTCCTTGTTTTCCCTGAACTCAAGCTTTACTAAATCCAAGATACTAATTCCAAACCAAAAGAGACCAATCTAAGCATGTGAGATAAGCCAAACAAAGAGATCCCAACTCTTCATAACAACCCAAATCAGAAAGTTACTTCACACCTATACTTTTTAGAATAGTACCTATATACCACTTATATTCAGTAACTGCATTTCATACACGTGAGACAGTGAGAGGAGACAATTATTCTGGGAGTATCCAATTCTCACTCAGTTCAAACTCTATCACCGACACTGCCGCTCTAATAGAACACTCATATCCTCCAAGGTGCACATACATTAATAATCACTACACATTGTAGGAGAAAGCACATTAGATAGTACTGAGGGACTAGAACACTCGAGTGTAATTGAACACCCACCCCCACAAAATAATAAGAACTTGTAATTTTAATCCAAAATAGACATTCAAGTACTTCCAACATGAAAAAATGACCATAAAAGGTCAATGTAAAAAAAGGAATCCAAGTAATCATTCCAGGACGTTTATCTGTTTAACATGCTCCACATCATAAGAGGTCCTTTTCTGTCAAACATGCTCCACAACAACCGATTTACTCCCAACTTCTCACCACTTTTGGAGATTAAATCCACTTATATGGAACTGAAATCATGTATTTTAGCCGAAAAAAATATTCCCTTTTATTTCTAATGCTACCGGAGTAACAACAAGTGTTTGAGAGAAAAGAGGAACAAATGTGGACCAACAGTTGCTCCAACGCAACATCTTGAGGCTGATAACTCTTGGCTGACAAATTTAGACAACTGGAGCTTAGGAGAACAGAAGTACCCCATTCAGATTTATCTGGATATTGTACAACTGGATCTTAAAAAAAGAGAAATACCCACTTAAATTATCTCGCAAATTTGAACTGGAGCACAAAGAGAACAGAAATACGCCATACAGTGGCCATATTTAGAACTGAAATACCCCATACAGTGGCCATATTTAGATAAGAAATACCATGACAAACAGAAGCCAAACTATCCTAGCTACTACAAGATGCTAATACCTTCGTCAACTTCAAAAAATAGTACACTCACATGTGTAGTGCTGTTTTATAGGTAAGAGATCCAAATGAGCAAATACAACAAACGCTTCAAAAAACAGAAGTCTAACATTATCAAAACCGTTTTAAAAGACATAACTGATCGCTTCTCAGAAACTCCTTAATCTCATCCCTTCTCATCCTAGCTGCATGAACTCACCTAACTATTTGGTTGGATGACACAATGTCACTGCCAACTACAACTTATTTATGATATATAACACATTAAAATTCCACTACTCTAGCACCTACACACCATTTAAAGCTTATGGGTAGATTATAAAAACCAGAAGACTTGAGCAGGAAATGAGTCATAACAAAATGAATATAGAGAGCAACATATACTAGGGAAGGCTCACAAACTTCTACTGAATAGTGTTTCCGGGAGAAGATGCAAGAAAATATATCTGTTGCAGGTACCAGAGATGAGGTTTACAGCACTGCAAAGATTATTGATATCCAACAGCGGAAACTGCATGGTTTATATGTTTACTATCATTACCTCGGGTAGAACCAGAAAGAGATTGGCATAACCTAAACAGGAAGTCCTTGGATGCCTCGAGAAACAAACAAAAGTAAGAATTCACAGCAAATTCAAACTTCAAAATAAAATTGCAGAACCCATAAAGAGATTCCCTGTGTTATCATCTCATCCTTCAGGTCTCACTTCCACAACACAGGAGACCAAGCATTCTGCGGACATTCTTTTCTGCAACTCGCGGATATACTTCATACCTACATAGCAAAATCAGAAAACTCACAGATACAACTGCACCAACAAATCTAGACCTACTGAATTCTATAAATATCCAAAAATCATCAACCGTCTCTGGCAACACAAAACTGGTTGTGTTGATATAAATAACATAAAGAGTGTACATGACTTGTTACATAAAAGATGAGCCATGTTTTTTACTTCATCTATTCTAGATTCAATGAATTGACTGTTCAAATGGCAATGTTCTATGGCAAAAACAATGTGCTGTTTACACAACGGCTAACAGACTAAAGCAACTCCGTAAATGATTGAATATCTGAACATAATACACATTTTCCAAAAAAAATATTAACAATAGGGGGAGAGATCTCCAAAAATAAACAGAGGAGAGATCAGTAGAGAGATGCAAGACAAGATAGCACAACTCCCTAGCCAGTGGCTGGTGTTATCCAAATTCCAGTGCAAGGGCAAGCAACAAAATGACGAAGGAACAGGGTGCACAACCGAAGGACACACTGAAACCAAACTTCAAAATTACCAAATATGATCCCCCTCACGATCACCATGTTGATCAACGAACATGCATCCAAACAAACAAAATCAAGAGGTATGGCAAGCAGAAGAGCAGCAAGAACACCAAAGTAGAGGAGCTCTTAGGGCCATAAGAAGATCTAAAATTGAGTTTCGGTACTTTTTAGGTGTAATTGAAAATCAGGGGTCTCATCATTTGGACCCTCCAAAAAAAAAGCATCTACACTAAAGAACTTTGTCGCAGCAGAGTACAACAGACACTAGTGTAAATATCATCGTTCAGAACTTCCACATGATAGTAGTTTTGACAAAGAGAAGGGACTCATTGATTAGGAAGAAAACGTGAAATTCATGCACTGGAAAACCCATGGTTACATGCACAAAAAGAACATAAAACTGGAAAACCCATGGTTACATGCACAAAAACAACATAACAGGTAAGTGGAAACCCGTACCACGCAGGAGAGATCAATAGAGATGCCAAACAAGATAAGATTGCAAAAGCACCTTTTTCTTACTACCTGGTGATTCCCAATATCCAGATTGCAATGCAAGCACCAAATGGCAAAAAACATGGTCCACAAGGTATGTACACCAAAACCAAACTACAAAGCATACAATTATCATCCTCTTACGACCACCTCGTGGCCTACAGATATTCATCCAACCAAACTAAATCAACTTGTAGGCTAAACGAAATCATAGAAGGTAAGTAGCAAGATCAAGAAAAGAATAGGAGTGCTTTACAGGGCCATCAAAAGAATACGATTGAATTTGAATACACTTATCATGTCTTGTCTATAACCATGGAGATCCTCACCAGTTGGATAACCAAAGAACATAAAGCATCTGGATCATTAAAAAACAAATATGGAAACAAAATACACACTAAACAGTGTTTTGACAAGAGAGAAGGGACTCACTCTGATTAGGGAGGCACCATGGTCATATGTAACTCCAGAAACATTTCTATTAATTAAAAAGAACATGGAACTAATTTCATACTAACACACCTTCCCTTCTCCTTGGTCCTGACTTGGGGATTTAACAGGCAGAATTACAAGGATTCCCTAAACACAAAATGTAGCATCAAATAAATAACCCTACTACAAAATCAATTCTATCTTACAACTCAAATACATCTCTACCATGATGAAGTTGCATTCGCAAACTCCACAATAACATACCAACTTCAAAAACTAAAAGTATATATAATATCCAAAAAGTAGACTCTCCAGTTCTAGAGCAATAACGTATTTGCACAGAGAGAGAATAACATGAACCCTGATATAAACTTTTTGCACCAGTAACATCACTAGACACATGAAATTTCGGGATGCTTCATCAGGTGCTTCTTCCAGAATTAAACTTCCATCAGTCCACTTTTTGGGAAAAAGTATTTCCTCGCTTCCCTGAACTCAAGCTTTATCACATCAAAGATACAAATCCACAGATACCAATCCCAAATCAAAAGGGACCAAATAAGCATGTGAGATAAGCCAAAAAAATATATACTCAACTCATCAACAGCCCAAAACAGAAAGCTACTTCACACCTATAATAGTTAAAATATTACCTATATTCAGTAACTGCATTTCACACATGTGAGGGGAGACAATTATTTTGAGAACATTCTGTTTTAACTCATAATTAGGACACCGACACTGCCACCTAAATAGAACACTCATCCTCCCATACACAGCAAGGTGCACATAGATTAATAAATATTCTAGGAGAAAGCACATTAGACAGTACTTAGGGACTAGAAAACTCGAGTGTAGTTGAACACACTCCCACTCAAAATAACAAGAAGAACTTGTAATCTTAATCCAAAATACATATTAAAATACTTCCAACATGCAAAGATGACTACAACATGTCAACGTAAAAACAGGAATCAAAGAGATCATACCAGGACCTTTTTCTGTTTAACATATCATACTAAGACCTTTTCTATTTAACATGATCCACAACAACCGATTTATCATCCTCCCAACTTCTCTCCACTTTAGGAGAGAAAATACGCTTATATGTAACTGACTTTGGGTATTTTAGCCAAAAGAACGTCTTGTAGTCCTAGCGCTATCATAATAGCTATAAGAACTTAAGAGAAAAGAGGAAGAAAGCTGGACTCACAGTTACTCCAAAGCAACATCTTTGAGCAGATAATTCTAGACTGGCTAATTCAGACAACTGGATCTTAGAGGAAGTACCACATTCAGAGTTATCTAGCGATATTGGACAACTAGAGCGTAAAGAGAAATACCCCACTCAAATTATTTGGCACATTTAGGCAAATTTGGACAACTGGAACTCAGAGAAAACAGAAATACCCATTCAGTTGCCATATTTAAAAAAAGAAATACGACAACAAACTGAAGCCAAAGCATCCTAGCCACTTCAAGATGCTAATACCTTCCAAAACTTCAAAAATAGCACACTCACATCTAGTGCTTTTACAGGTAAGAGATCTAAATATAATAAATGCTCTAAATACAGGAGTCAAACATTAATAACCACTGTTAATGACTATAACAGACTGCTTATCAGAAACACCTTGATATTGTTCCTTCTCATTCTAGGTGTATGAACCCATCTAACTAATTGGGTGGATAACACAACACCACTGTCCAACTAAGACTTGTTCATGGTAGATAACACATAAAAATTCCACTACTCCAGCACCCGTACTCCATTTAAAGATTATAGGTAGATAAAGAAAACCAGAAGACCTCAGAGGGAGACCTCTTCATGATTTTTGATGAGTCAATCGCCTAATAACATGGAATATAGAGAGCAACATCTACAAGGGAAGGCTGAAAAACTTCTACTGAATAGTGTTCAAGAGGAGAAGATGCAAGAAAAAGATGTATCAGATATGAGGTTTACTTCGTTACAAAGATTATTGACATCCAAAAACAGAAACTGCATGGTGTATGCCCTTACAATCATTACCTCGGGCAGAACCAGAAAGGAATTGGCATAACCTAAATAGGAAGTCCTTGGATGCTTCAAGAAACCAACAAAAGTGAGAATTTACAGCCAAGTCAACTTAAAAATAAATCAGCAAACCCAGAAAATGATATCCTACAGCATAAGATTACCCTTCAGGTCTAACTTCCTGCACAGGAGGCCAAGTATTTTGCCAGACGTTTTTTTCTTCAACTGACAGATCTCCTCATGTTCCATGTCTATATAGCAAAATCAGAAAACTTCTGGATAGGACACAACATCAATGAATCCAGATCTATCCAATTCTGTAAATAACCATACCCATTCCGACCAAGACGGGATGTTTATAGAGGGCAGTGGGATAAAACAAATGAGTACGACATTACGTAGAGATATCAAGTTCAAACCACCATAGACAGTTACAACTTGGTGAAAACCGTAAGATCATGTAATCGAAATTGACAACAGAACATTCTCATCATCACAGTATGGAAGACCTGATTAAAAATCTTGCACACCTTAACCCACCATCAACATCTCTTAACCATCAGGAAGAGGCAGCAAACCAACAGCTCTACTCACATTTGGGGGAGGTAAGAAAGAAGATAGTTCTAACACTTACCTGATTACACAACAAATTCCAAGCGAACTAAGAAGCTGAATTCTGAAAAAATAATAGTCAGATCCCTCTTTACCAAACAGTAGTTTTGACGAAGATACGACATCAAGGAAGAAAACTGAGTCAAAAATCTCGATACTCATAAAGACTTAACTTAAGAAACATCCACACAAACGGACAAACATGGCCACTCCGTAAAAGAACAAGTCGCTACCTTGAAACCAATGGTTGTGTTCTGCAACAACAAAAAGAAGGGAACAGCTAAAAACAAATCTGACAACCCCAAACCACCCAAGTCATTACTAGAGATGCCATAGACGAGACCAAAACAACTCCCATACACTGAAGCCTGGACAATATCCAGATTGCAGTGCAGACCAAAAGGTGGTAAAGGATTACCCGTTGGTTAACCAAGCTTTGAAATTTCCAAATCTGAACGTCGATGGTCAGCCCAACCATACAACCAAAAAAAAGATTTACAACGAAAAAATGGAAGCAGGGAAGATAAGTAGCTAAAAGAACAAAAGTAAGAAGCATTTTACGCCACTCACAAAAGATCTAGAGTTGGTCAAGTACTTAGCAGCTGTCCATAGCATAAGAGAGTAAGACACCTCATCAATTGAATCATCAAAGAACATAAGCGTCAGGACTGAGAACTTCATGGGAGCAGAATACAACACACACTGGTGAAAGTAATGTCCTAATTGAGAAACTTGCATACAACATTAGTTATGACAGACAAAGGAGTCATTAGGAAAGAACTAAACTGAAAACTATCTATACTCGTAAAAGACTGAACTAATGGAACTTCAGCAGCACATATGGACAAATATGAAAACTCCTAAGAACCTGAATACCTTAAAAATCATAGTCGGGTCCCTCTTTACCATAGTATTATTCGAATGATGCAACAGAGAAAATTAAAGCACAATGGAACAGACTCATATATATTACAAGGGTAAATGATAAAAATGGAAATTCCTCTATAACCATTTGATATCTAAAGTCTAACAACCATATGTAAGTGAGGTGAATTGGAGAGCTGAACTTGATGAATGAAGGCAAGACAAGACAGCATCACATTTCAAAATTGTCATAACATGGTCTGGGTGGGGCTGTGCAACGTTCCTAATCCCTCACAATATAAGAAAACTCAAAGGACGAAGGAAATTTTCTGAAATAAGAAATGAGTTATAGCTGGTAATAGAACATGACGAGAACGAAGTAAAGAAACCATCAGTGACAGACTTGTGAAGTGACATTGGCTGCACAAATTCAATGTTAAGTGACATCTTAGGAAACATACAATCAGTGAAGTGACATTTGACTAAACATACATCAAAAATACACCGAATGAAAAAACAACACAACAGTTACCTATCAATGGCAATTTCAACCTTATCAAGAATATAGTACAAAGCTCATCTGAGATGAGTATTTAGAAAAACAAAATTCATTGAAAAAGTTCCCAACCTGCACAATGATCTAATATGTAATGGATCTACAAGGGTATCTCATGAGAAGATCTTCTACACAAAAAACAATAGTTACTTTTGTGATATAAATACATAAAGACTGTACATGACCTGTCACACAAAAGATGAGGCATGTACGTTTACTTGATTTGTTCTAGTTTTAATGAATTTCTCTCTTTGGTGCAAAGACGGTTCAAATGGCAACGCTTTATGGAGAAAACAAGTGTGCAGGAGCTACCTTTTCATATTAAACTCCTACATAATAGCTAAGACACTGAAGCAGCTCGTCAAATGATTCAATGTCTGTATATAATGCACATGTTTCAGAAAAAGGATAGGGGAGAGATCTTCAAAAAAAGAGGCTTCATTTACCTAATAATAATTAGTCTAAAAATTGTAGTGACATGGTGCAGATGCTGCGCTCAATAAATGAACCAAAAATTAAATGAAAATGACCATGTACTGTAACACACTGACATGTAAAATTTTAAGTTTAAACTAATAACTAGAAGAGCACCACTTTGAAAAGAGTGCGGTGAGAAAAGATAAATGCTGATTAGAGAAGAGAACCGAACACTTACAAGAGCTGGAACCAAACGAAACCTCAACATAATCAACAAAGGTTGCTCCATGAAAAGAAGAAATTAGATCTTTAAGAACACAGCTACAAGCACAGAAATAACAGTTAAATCCAAAGTTTACAAAAAACCTTTTTCTTAAAGCCCTGAGGATATCCAGATTGCAACGCAAGTACCTAACCGACCACCTTACTGAAGATAAGCTTTTAAATTTCTAAATCTAATCCTCCAATACTGTTCACTCTGTGGTATATACATCGTTCCAATAGACCAAACTCAAACTGGTGTGGTGAGCAAATAGAAATGGAAGCAGAGAAGATAAGTAGCTATAACACAAAAGGTAGATTATGGAAAAATCCAGAACTGAGATTAATTACCAGAGATCCACACCATAAGATAACTGATCAGTTTGATCATCGCAAAACAAAGCATCTGGACTGAAAGCTGAAAATGCACTTGTGGAGATAGTTATCATAATTGAAGACTTCCGCTTAACAGAACTTCCACCAACGAGATAAGGGGATCAGTATGACAAGAGAAGAGAACTTAATCGAAGACCTAGGCACTAATACAAAGCCTGAATAAGGGAACTTCAGCGCTAAGACAAACAAGGCTTCTCCATGAAAATAAGAATCCCTCTGATCTTGAAAGACCCAACAACAGCAAAGCACAAAAAGAAAGGAACAGTTAGAGTTGAAGCTTCGAAACCCATGCAACATAGGAGAGATCACTAGAGGTGCCAGACAAGATTTTGCAACTCCCTTGCCAGTGCCTGGTAATATCCAAATTGCAGTCCAAGCGCAAGCACCAAAATGCAGGGTGAACAAGGGAAGGACACACACAGAGGCCAAACTTCAAAATATACCAAATTTGGTTCCCTCATGATCACCACGTAGTCTACAAACATGCATCCAAACAAACAAAATGAAACAGTGGGATAAACATAAGAAAATGGAAATAGAGAAGATAAGTAGCACGAACACTGAAGTAGGAGGAGCTCCACAGGACATAAAATTGAGCTTGGGTACTTCTCAGGTGTCCATAACAATGAGGAATCTCATCATCATTTGAATAAATCCAAGAAAAAGCATCTAGACTAAAAACTACATGCCAGCAGAATACAACACACACTAGTGAAAAATATTATCATTTCTTGAGAACTTCCACACAATAGAAGGTTTTGACAAAGAGAAAAGAGACCTGCTGATTAGGAAGAAAAATTAGTTGAAGTCCATGCCGAATTGCATGCACATAAAGAACATAACAGGTAATAAGTAGCACGAACACCGAAGTAGGAGTAGCTCCACCGGCCATAAGAAGATATAAAATTGAGCTTGGGTACTTCTCAGGTGTCCATAACGATCAGGTATATCATCATCATTGGATAAATCCAAGAAAAAGCATCTAGACAAAAAAACTTTGTGTCGGTAGAGTACAGCACACAATAGTGAAAAATATTATCATTTCTTGAGAACATCCACACAACAGAAGGTTTTGATAAAGAGAAAAGGGACCTAGTGATTAGAAAGAAACCTGAGTTGAATTTCATGCCGGAAGACCCAACCGTTGCATGCACAAAAACAACATAACAGGTAATAAGTAGCACGAACACCAAAGTAGGAGGAGCTCCATGGGCCATAACAAGATATAAAATTGATCTTGGGTACTTCTCAGGTGTCCATAGCAATCAGGGTCTCATCATCGTTTGGATAAATCAAAGAAAAAGCATCTAGACTAAAAATTTCATGCCAGCAGAGTACAACACACACTTGTGAAAAATATTATCATTTCTTCAGAACTCACACACAACAAAAGGTTTTGACAAAGAGAAAAGGGACCTAGTGATTAGAAAGAAACCTGAGTTGAAGTTTGGAAGACCTAACCGTTGCCTGCACAATAAGAATGTAACAGGCAATAAGTAGCACGAACACCGAAGTAGGAGGAGCTCCATGGGCCATAAGAAGATATAAAATTGTGCTTGGGTACTCCTCGGTGTCCATTGCATTTAGAGATCTAATCATCATGGGTAAATCCAAGAAAGTGCATCTAGACTAAATACTTCATATGTCAACAGAGTATAACACTCACTAGTGAAAAATATTATTCTTGAGAACTTCCACACAACAGAAGTTTTGACAAAGAGAAAAGGGACCTACTGATTAGGAAGAAACCTGAGTTTCATGCTGGAAACCCCAATCGTCGCATGCACAAAAAGAACGTAACAGGCAAGTAGAAAATACCATGCATGAGAGAGCACTAGAGATGCCAAACAAGATAATATTGCAAGGTGCCCTGTTCCTGATGCCTGGTGATATCCAACAAACAGATTGCACCAAAATGGCAAGAATCATGGTCCACGGATGGATGCACACCAAACCATACTATAAAATCTCCAAACGAATCAGAGAGAGGTTAAGTAGCGAGAACATGAAAGTACATGAATGCGTTACAGGGCCATCAGAAAAACATGATTGAGTTGGGATACACTTATCAAGTGTTGTCCATAACCATAAAGATCTCTTCAGTTGGATCACCAAAGAACATAAGCATCTGGATTATTAAATAATAAATATCACAACAAAATACACAGTACTAATGCAATGTTGACTAAAGAAGTGAACCATTTTGACTAGGGAAGATTACTGAATTAAAGACTTCAATCATTAGAGCATCAAACAATTAATCTCAATACTAAATTGACAGATCATGTCATTCCATGAAAAGAAGAATCTATCACTCAGTAAGACCCAGCAGCTGCAAGCACAGAAAGAATGGAACAAGTTCAAGTGCAAATCCGGCAAAGACCATAACACAACAGAATTCACTACGAATTCCAGAAAAAATTGAGAACCGCCTTCTTTCAAAGCTCGATAATCTCCTAACTAAAATGCAAGCACCAATATGGCAAAGAAACAGGGTGCAGAGAAATGCACACTGGCCACCAACCTTCATCCAAGTTTATTACTCTCAACTGTCACGACACATCCACATTAAACAAACAAGATCAAGCTAGCGTAATAAAAGAAAAATGAAGCAGAGAAGATAAGCAGCAAGAACACCAAAAGAGATGACCATTTATGAAGTTTTGAAAGATCCAAAATTTAGTACACTTCCATACCATCAACTATCAGGAATTTCATTAACTGGATCATCAAAGAAAACAGGCATCTGGACTAAACACTCAAAATGGCAGTAGAATACCAGCACACACTAATGAAAAAAAACACTATCTTAGTTGAAACTGTCAGAACTCATAAAAGCCTGAACCACGGAAACCTTGTTATAAATTGACAAAGAAAGCTGCTCCATGAAAAGAATAGTTCATTGCTCTGTCAGACCCAATGGCTGCAAACACAAAGAGAAGGGTACAGTCAAGTTAAAAACTAATGAAACCCATACCATCTAAGAAATCATTAGAGATGCCATATGGACAAGATTTAAAACTCACATTTTTTTTGAAGCCTTGACCAATATATCAAAATTGCAGTGCAGGAATCAAACAGACCTAGAAGGTACAGAGATATCATACTAGATATCAACCTTTGAAATCTCCAAATCTCTTAACCTCTATACTGTAGTCTACACATCCATCCAAACAAAAAACTAAGTTGTGATAACCACGATATCTGTAGCTAGAAGACCAGATGTAGAGGAGCATTTATGGCACTGTCTAAGGAGAAGTCCAAAATTGGCTAAGTACTTAATAAGTGTCCATCGCCATAGGAGACCTTATCAATTGGATCATCGAAGAACATAGTGTCTGGATTACAAACTTCACAGCAGCAGAACAACAACACACTAGTGAAAAATACTATCTTAGTAAAGGAACTCCCGAATAAAACCTAATCGAAAATCTTGATACTCATAAAACTTAAACTGAAAATACCTCACCACAAGCAGGCATGCACATCCACTCCATGAAAAGAATAATTCATTGCCATGTTACCATGACTGCATGAACAGAAAGAATGGAACAGTTAAGTGCAAATCTGACAATACCAAATCACCTAAGTAATCACTAGAGATGCCATAGACGAGACTGAAAACTACCTTCGGTCGAAGCCCGAACAATATCCAGATTGTTGTGCAAGCACTAGAAAGACCAAAAGATGGCAGAGGATCTCATGTTGGTAAACCAACCTTTGAAATTTCCAAATTTGAACGTCCATAACGGTGTCACCACGTGGTCTACTACATATCCATCCTCCCAAAACAACACATGGCCGAGTATACAAGTACATTTTGATCCAACCAAACCAAACCAGTGTGGCAACGAAAAATATGGGGAAGCAGAGAATTTAAGCGAGTAGGTAGAATAAAAGTAAAGAAGTATTTTACGCCACTATCAAATGAGATCAAGAATTGGACGAGTACTTATCAAGGATCCATAAGCCATAGAAGAACTCATCAATTGGAGGATTAAAGAACATAAGCATCTGGATAAACTTCATGACAGCAGAATACAACATACACCAGGGAAAAATAATGTCCTAGTTGAAAAACTTCCATACAACACTCGCTTTGATCAAAGACAAAAGGCCACTAGGTAAGAAATTGAATCGAAAATCTCTATACTCATAGAAGACTTGACTAAAGAAGCTCCATGAAAAGAAGAATTCACTGCCCTGGGCAATGGCTGCAAGAATAGAAAGAAGGAACCAGTTAGAGCAAACCTGATGAACCCAAAACCACCTAATCAATCACTAGAGATGCTATAGATGAGACTGAAAACCCCCTTTTGTCAGACTCCAGAAAACATCCAGATCGCAATGCAAGCACCAAAAAGACCAAAAGGAGGCAAAGGATCACGTGTTAGTTAACCAAGCTTTTAAATCTCCAAATCTAAACGTCCATAATAGTGGTCACCGCATGGTCTACACATCAGGACAACCAAAAACTAGTGATATAACAAAAAAATGAGAGCAGTTTGATAAGTAGCTAAAAGAAGAAAAGTATATACGCCACTATCAGAAGATCCAGCATTGGTCAAGTACTTATCAGGTATCCATAGCCATAAGAGAGTAAGAGACATTATCACTATAAGAGACCTTATCAATTGTACCACCATAAGAACATAAGCATCTGAACTAAGAACTCCAAGGCAGCAAAATACAGTACACATTGGTGAAAATAATGTTCTAACTGAGAAAAACTACCATACAACAGTAGTTATGACAAAGACAAAGGAGTCAATAGGGAAGAGAAATTTATCTATACTCATAAAAGACTTACTAATGAAACCTCAACACATATGGACAAAAATAAGGTACCTCCATGAAGAATTTACTGCTTTGTAGGACCCAATAGTTGCAAGCTAAGGAATGAAAGGAAGAGTACATGCAAAGCTGACTAAACCCACTAGAGAAAAGGCCAACAAGATTGCAAAACCCCTCTCTCAAAGCCTGATAATATTCAGATTGCAATGCAAGCACAAAAATGGCAAAGAAAACTTTGGAAAACCCCTTTATCGAACACTGGACATCAATCTTCAAAATTTTCCAAATCTATTCCTCTCAACTAGCATCCATCCAACAAACAAAATCAAGCTGGGGTGATGCAAGAAAAAGGAACTGGAGAATATGAGCCAGAGAGAATATCAAAGAGATGGTCTAATAGCGGCCGCGCTGTCAAGAGATCCAGGATTGAGTTTCGAGTATTTATCCGGTGTCAATACGACTATATACCAATCAACCACTAAAATCTCATCAATTGGATCATCGAGGAACATACACATCCAGATAGAGTGCACGAAAAACTATCTTAGCTTGGCAAGTTCCATACAGCAGCAATTTTTGACAAATTGGGTCAATACTTACAATTATCTGAACCAAGAAACCTCAACACAAATGGCCAAGCAAAGCCTCTCCACGAAAAAAAAATTCCCTACTCGGTAAGACCCAACTACAAGCACAAAAAAAGGAACCAGTTAAGTGCAAAGCTGACAGAACCCATATCACCTAAGAAAACACTATAAATGCAAGAAACATGGACTAAGAAACCCATTTTAGTTGAAGTCCAACAATATCCATCTTGGACTGCAAGGACCAAGAAGACCAATAAACAAGGTGTACAGGAATGAATACCGCAAACAATCCTTAGAAGTTCCCATATCACCTAAGAAATCAAGAGAGATGCAAGAGAAAACATCAAGAACCCCTATTTTGATTGAAGCCTAACAATATCCATTTTGAAGTGCAAGGACCAAGAAGACCAATAAACAAGGAGCACATGAATGCATGTCGGATACAATCCTTAAAAGTTCCCAAATCTACTACTCTGTTACTGTCACCATGTGGTCTACACATTCATTCACCAACGAACACAAACAAGCTGGCGAGGTAACAAAGGAAAACAGCGAAATGATAAGTAGCAGAAGAGCACTTTACTGCACTATCAAAGATCCAGAACTTACTCTTGACTTTATCCAGTGCCTATAACACCATAAGACACTAGGATCATCAAAATCACGAACATTTGAATTAAAAACTAAAATTAACTGACAGCAAAACACACTATACACAAACTTCATTTCATACCAGTTTTGAGCAAAGCTTTGAGGGACTGAACACTCTAAAACCTTTACAGACCTGGGAATTGCCACATCTTTCCTGGCCACAAACACCACAGCAAGACACTTGTCCCTGTAGAACCACTTGCACCTAGATGCCCATCTATGTATTAACAACATAACAAGGTAAAAGAAGTTGATGTGAGGAAACACACGATTAGCATCATAATTAGCATTAAAGATGGAAGTCAAGATATCAAATCCAAACTGACATCTCCACTAGACTAGAAGATCCAAGCAAGCAATGCATGCTAACCAAATTTCCAATCATACTTGTATTGTGATTCAACAAAAGGAAATTTCTAGGTTTCAGAGTTTAACAAAACACACGAATTGTCACAACAAAATCTGAAGACTTTACAATGAGACCAAGGTAACATTAACAGCAAGAGTCATTACCCATACCTGATCAAACAAACAACAATAACGAATCAATAAATTAGAAAAACCAATCGTAAACTGAAAAGCTAAACCCCAAACCCCTAACGTTCCTTCTCTAAAGAGATGATCAAAGATTTCCATAGATTGGAAAGTAGATAACGAGATTTATATAATTCTGAGATCGACAAGAATCAAAAACCAAACACATATGCTACTACAGGAACACATCAAAAAAGACTTTAAAGTGCGGAATCATTGCAGAAGCGATCACTCCCCGAAGGAAGGCATCAGCTCATCTTCTGAAGAGAATAATATAAAATAATTATCCATTATCTTTGATCAAACAATAATTGTCTATATCTTAATCAACATAATTTACCGATTATCTTGATCAAACAGTAATTTAACCATATCAAAAACTTTAGATTTATATAACCAAGAAATCAAAAATCAAAACACATAGGCTACCACCGACACATCAAAAAAAAAACTTTTCGAAGCACGGAATCCCGGAATGGAATCATTGCACAATCGAGCGCTCCCCAAAGGAAGGCATCAACTCATCTTCTGAAGAGAATTGTATGCAACAATTACCATTATTCTGATCAACAATAATCACCCAGTATCTTGAACAAACCATAACTACCCAGAATCTTGAACAACAATAGTTATCCAAATTAAACGAAAATTAGCGAAGTATCAACAACAATGACCCATATCAAAAATAACGATAAGCCCACAACAATTACCCGGAATCTTGATCATACAAAATCTACTTGTATCTTGATCATAAAATAATTATCCTGAATTTTGATCATACACTAATTACCAAGATTCTGATCAATAATAACAATAACCGAAATAACGCCAAATCATAGGGGGAAAAGTAAAGCGGTGATTCAACAATTGCCTTCCTGCCTAGTACATTTAAAGGGTTGAAGGGAATAGAACATCACAAAGGCTGTCTCTAATTTATTATTATTAAAATCATTATTTTCTATATAATATATTATAACTCGCCCAACATTACAATCTTAAATATATTAGAAGTATTTAATTAGTTTTTTTATCATCATTAATATTTTCTAATAAAAACGTCACACTTCATAAATAATAATAATAATAATAATATATAGACACATACATATAAACGTTTTTTTTAATCAAATCATAACTTATACCTTATTTAAATAGGAAGAGGGTTAAAAATACCCCTCAACTTTGGTTTATTATTTGATTTTACGCTCGCCGTTGAATTTAATTTTATGCCTCTTATTATTAATTTCACCAAATTTATTCCTAATTAGATGGAATCCCCAAAATTGTTCTGATTTTTTTTAAAAAAAAATCCTATTCTCTATGTTAACCCAATGATCCGACTCCATTTGAAACTACCTTTTAACCCTATTTTAGTCATTCTCTCAAATTTTCTTTACCCATTTACCCATAAGAAGAGGCGATCTTCACACATGAAGATCCGTGTCTGATCCTCCATTAACACATGAAGATTCGTTTCACAAATTGGGCCTTTAACCAAACAAGTATTGAAAATGAATTACAATTTGAAATGGATCTTGAACAACATGTGTCTACTAGTGAAGTGTGTGAAAGTCTTCATTATCCATAATTAATTCTGCAATTTGTTTTCCTTTTTGATTTTTAGGTAACTTACAATCTATAGCTAAATGTCCTATCTTTCCGCAGTTATAACAAGTACATTCTGATAGTTTTCTCTTTGGTCTATACGGTCTTTTTATTTTATAATTTTTTACATAATATCTTTGTCTTGGTTTTTTGTATTTATAACTAGTTTTGGTTTTTCTATAATTTTTGTGTCGTTTAGGTCTTTGTTTTTTATAATATTTATTTGTACATCCAAATTGTGGTGCTGTTTTATTTTTACAACAGGCTAGATTTTTAATTAGTACTTTTTCCATTTTTATTTTTTCTTTTTGGTTTTCGCATAATCGTACAAACCATTGATGTAAAAATCTTATTCTAGCTCCTAAAGTATTTGTTAATCCTTCATTGTTCTAGTCTTTAATTATTTTGGTACTGAGAAAATATTGTTCAAATACTTTTACGAGAGGGTTTTATCGAAAACGTGAGAAAACATCGAAAAAACAACAAATACTTTTTGGTTTTAACCCTGCGACATAGAAGGAATAGGAAAAGACC
>JAPDHL010001909.1:11279096-11346596 GCA_032847665.1 Solanum chilense | reverse complement strand
AAGTTATTAAGTAACCAATTTAAATAAGTTTTTAAAGTTTAATACTTATCATCTCAAAATCTGATAGTCATCACGTCAATGACATCTATTTTCAAATTACCAAGTCTAAGAGTGTCTAAGAAAACCAAAATAAGAAAAAAGATGGTCCACGTCCGAAATTCAAAGACATCAAGACGTGAATGAGAGAATCCAGCACGAGCTAGAATTAATAGCTCACCCTGAACTCTGATGTGCTAGAGACTGGCTAGAGCTGAGGGCGAGTCGAAGTCGATGGTGCACTTGCTGCACTCCACAAAACAATAGAGAAGAAAATACAAGTAGGGGTCAGTACAAGGAATACGTACTGAGTAGGTATCATCGGCCAACTCAAAAGAGAAATCAATATATATTGAATAATAATATAAAATCAACTACAATACTTAACAGGTGACAAGCATCAAAACACATGAACCATTGACAACAACACCATAACAGGTAAACCATCAATCACAACATCAAGCAAAACTATGAGGACTCATGCCTCCACACCATACTCATTTGAAATATAGGTTCTTTGAGGTTAAGTATATTAAGTTACTTCAAGATTCCTTTCCTTTAATGTTATTGTGTCGGAACGTGACACTCCGATCCCATATACCGTGTCGGAACGTGACACTCCGATCCCATATACCGTGTCGGAATGTGACACTCCGATCCCACAATACTGTGTTGGAACGTGACACTCCGTCCAATTATCTTATTATTTTATTTCATCAAGCCTTCTTTATTCAAGGCGTCATTTTAATAGAGAGGGTTCAAGATTAGAAATTCAACAGTCTCATAATTTTAGGCCAACCACAAACCACACAATCAAGACATACAACCACATGATCAAGTACATAGGAGACTTTACAATATCACTCAATACATATCAATCGCTATTTAGAGTTTATCTGTCACATATAAATAAACCATAACCTACCTCCACCGAAGAATCGAAGTCAAGCAACTACTTCTCCAATGTCTTTCCTTTCCTTATTGCCTCCGAACCCTTCCAATCTATCAAAATATATATATATAAGGTGTAAGTTCACAAGGCCATAAACACTCCGATTACTTTAGTGTCTAGCCTATACCCATCAATTCACCTAATTTTATAATCAATCTCTTTTAGTTTAAGCCTAATGGTAAGTCTTAATTCCTCCAATTAGCATAACTTTAGTGGAATTTAAATAACTCGATACACCTGATATTTAATTACCTAACTCAATATTTTAAAACTTGGCTCATAACAAGATAACTATGGAAAGAATTGGAATTTAAGGTTACTCTATGTCCAGTAACCTCTACCAGGGAAAACCAAAACAAAATATAACATAATCTAAAACACCCATATGCAAATATTCCCAATTTTATCATATAAATATCAAAGTGTATTACCCCACCTTACTCTCTTACTGGTAATATATTTGGCCTCAATTTTATAATCAATAATTACATAAGAATTTAAAACCTTCCTATTGTTAATTGTTTGTTATTCTTCAATCAACCATTAAGCCATCATTACATGCAATTCAAAACAAAGGCATTTGCCATTCAATATAACAACTTGAATAACAAAGAACGTGATAATACATAACACACAAAATTTATTTTAAAATAGTAACACATATATTAAAATGTACGCCCGATCCCTCTTCACAACAACATAGTATATATATATATATATATATATATATATATATATATATATATATATATATATATATATATATATATATATATATATATATATATATATATTCCTTTTCCTTCCAATCAAAAACATAACAATACTAATAATAATGTTCACAAGCAGTTTCTGTACAATCCAATACGGCCCCACTAATTTTTCTAGGCGTTTATTGAATATCCCTCTTTTCCAATTTAAATATTATAATAAAAATAATAACACTAACACAATCATGCTAATACATTCAAAATCCAACTCTAAATTTGATTACCTGATGGAACAACCGCTTCGTGACTGCTGCAGATATGGTCTCTCTTGGATAAACCCTTATTTACCTTCCACAGAATATTTCCTCCTAAATATTATATAACTAATTATAAGAGTGGTGAAAGTGACCCATTATTTATTTCACTATTATTTTCTTAACCACTAACTAAGTAAATTAGTAAAACTATCCCATTAATTTAATAGTTATAATTATGAATAGTCCAAAACACTCATTTAAAATTTATCGGAAAAAAAAATTTATGAAATAAAAAGCTCTAGTACTCAAAACGACCAAAAGAGTCGTTACAGAAAAATAGCAAAAATAATGAATAATCTAGAAACATCTTTCTATATATGAAGTGAATGATGATCAAATGTAAAAATATAACTTCATTTAAAAACAATCTATCAAATATGATAACAAGAAAACTAAATAGTTATAGAAATATTTTTAGTTATTATGATTACCATTAACTCATTTTGTTATTACTTCATTTTTTATGACTTATGTGATAGTTACTCAATACTGTATTAAACTATCACTTTAATTTAATTATTGATATTTTTTCTATTCACTATACTTACTACAAGTGCCAACTCTAATATAAAAAATCATTATTTTAAAAATATGGTTAATTACATTTAATTTTATTTTTGCTCTAATTAATATACGTAAAAATAAATAATTAAATATAATAAATTAATAATATATATTAGATTGAAATTAAAGAATAAATAAAATTAGTTGTGATATTAAAAAAATAATATTTTAAAAAAATCAAAAAGTAACTTTACAAATAAAATGAATAGAATGGTATATTTGCATTTAAAATAAACTAAAAATGTGTACTAGATTATAAATGAACAGTTCTTCATTAAAATATATAATCAATTATTACTTTTATTTGATTTCATACATATTAACCTGAAAAGTGAACTAACGTAAGTTTGATTTATATTAACGGGTCAAAAATTGATATTTTTGGCACCTATGTTCTCAACCGACAGGTAAACCAACTCAATACTTTTACCGATTCAATTCAATATTTTAAGTACAAAATAAAGAAAAATATAATGTCAAATCACTAAGTCATTTACAAGTATGAAATGCGGAAACCACAATTACCACCCCAAGATTTAGGGTCATAAGTACAAGAACTTCTAAACTACGATACAAGTTTAGAACTAAACGACAAACCTAGACGAGAAAAATATCCTGTCTAATTACTAAAATAAAATGATAACGTTTAAAAAAAAAGAAGGAGGTGCGGGCAACAGAACAACTAAGTAGCTCATCACAACTCCACGATAATTCAAAACCCAGCTCTGAAAGATCCACGATATGCACTTGAAATTGAAATCCAATCTGCACCACAAAAGAGTGCAGCAAGTGTAGTATGAGTACGAAACCATGTGTACCCAGTATATCTCATTGACCGACAATGAAGAAGTAGTGACATGAGTTTATGTAAGAAAGTCAGTTATTTATGTATACAACCCTATATTATATTTACCAGTCAAGTTCCATCAAACAGAGAAAATCAAATAGCACGTACTTTTCAACAACCAAATAAACCCATAATCAACAAAAATGAAGGATGTAATGAGATGCAATGCAATGTGACACCATGAAATGATATGTCTCAGATTCCAAGTACTCTCTCAAACGTATATACATATTACTCCTCAGAAGTACATCGAAAGTTAATGACCCATGGGGGACTCGCGAGGTCCATATACCGACACGGACGATCTCCACGTGCCCAACTTATAATCATAACTCGATCTCAACACGGGCGATCTCCACGTGTTAGACTTTTACTCATACTCAATCTCATGTTAATGCATGTACACAATATAAAATTAATCAAAGTGGATGATTGTAACATCTCAATAAATCAAATGTCGCTATGACATATAATCACCTCAATTATCACAATTATACGAGTTCAATAAAGAAACACATCCACATACAAGAAATCAAGTCACTAAATACACCAGCTAATGCCCATATGTTTTGGCATTTTCAATTACAATCCATCATAATATGGTAATAAACTTTCACTTTAATCACATCAGTACTCGTATCAATGCCTGTCACATCATAGGTATGAGACCCCCATCTTTCGCCCTTACCCATTGTTGTCACGACCCAAAACCGGGGCCGCGACTGGCACCCACATTTACCCTCCTATGTGAGCGAACCAACCCATATAAACCTTAACATTTCAATGTATAACAATAGAAAATAATGCGGAAGACTTAAACTCGTAAATAAAACAATTCAAACTATTATTACTATCCCCAAAATCTGGAAGTCATCATCACAAGAACATCTATGATCAAATTACTAAACTAAAAATGTCTAAGAACAAAATAACTAAGAAGCTAGTCCATGTCGGAAGTTCAAGGCATCAAGACTTGAAGAAGAAGACCCAGTCCAAGCTAGAAGCATTAGCTCACCCTGAAGATCCGGTGTGATGAAGACTGGCTTGATTTACTGCTGAGTTGAAGTTGACGGAACGTTTGCTGCATTTCATAATAACAAAGAGAAAACATAAAAGTAGGGGGTCAGTACAAAGCACGGGTACTGAGTAGATATCATCGGCCAACTCAAAATAGAAGATAATATATATCAAGTAATATTATAAATCAACTATAAACTCAACATGTAGCAATAACAAGTACTATAATCATCAATAAGTACTATCAAGTTCATCCATGAGGGCTCAAGCCTCAACACCATACTCATTTGGGAATTACGTTTATTAGATTGAGTATATTTTTCGTCTTTCAAGATTCATTATCTTTCTTCCTCTTGTGTCGGTACGTGATACTCCGATCCATATTCTATCCTGGTGCCGGAACGTGGCACCCGATCCATATACTATCCTGGTGTCGGAACGTGACACTCCGATCCTCATTCTATCCTGGTACCGGAACGTGGCACCCGATCCTCTATTTCTATCCTGGTGTCGGAACGTGACACTCCGATCCTCATTCTATCCTGGTGTCGGAACGTGACACTCCGATCCTCATTCTATCCTGGTACCGGAACGTGGCACCCGATCCCCTAATTCATCAAGCCTTCTTTTATACCAAGGCATCATCAATCTCATTATATAATTTATCAAGCCTTCTTTTATACTAAGGCATCATCATTCTCATTATATAATTTATCAAGCCTTCTTTTATACTAAGGCATCATCATTAACAAAGTGAATTAGGGTTTCTTTCAAGATTTTGGATTCAATAACTTCATCATGCTTATTTTATCACAATCACATAATCGTATTCATGCAAGCATACAATTAAGCATATAGAAGGGTTTACAATACTACCAACACATATAATTCGCTATTAAGAGTTTACTATAAGATAGCATAAAAACCATAACCTACCTCCACCGAAGAAATGAAATCAACAAGCAATTTCCCAAGCTTTGATATTCCCTCTGCCTCTTGATCGATTAATTTCTCTCTCTCTTTGTTCTTTCTATTTTCTTTATTTCAAACCCTCTTTCTTTTACCCTAATTAACATATAATTAAGTGTAAAAGATGGCAATAATACCCCACTAATTAACCCAAAGTTACCTCTTTTATCCCTCAAGAATTTGAGTTATTAGTATAAACCCACGAAATCTATAATTAAGGAAAGAATAGTCCAAAACGTCCCTTAAAACGTGTAAAGAAATCCGACTCCAACTGGGATTACGCAACTTGTGACGGCCTGCGACGGTCCGTCACGCAGGTCGTCGCAGCATCTTAGAACTCCATTTTTCGCTAAGTAGACTGTGACGGTCCGTCACGCCTGTGACGGTCCGTCCTGCACTTCCGTCATGACGTTCAGAAACTCGTTCCCCGTACCGAATTCTTAAGAGTTGAAGTGTTTTGCAACGGAATCTCACGACGGTTCATCATAGCTGTGACGGTCCGTCCTAGAGGTCCGTCACAATTTACAGAGAGTCGATTTTAGTACCCAAATATCAGAATTCTAAGTGTTCTGGGACGAGACACCCTCGACGGTCCGTCGTGCCCATGACGGTCCGTCGTGGTATCCGTCGTCTCCGCCAGTTTTTTTTTTTCCAGAAATAAAATCTGCTGCTCAAAACGACTAAACAGGTCGTTACAATATTTCTTCATCTGTTTCGTTATTATCTAGGTTAATATTTTCTTCTTCATTTTCAGTTTCTATATCTGATAATTCATATATACTATCATTTTCACTTAATTCATAATCTATGTATTCTATTTGCATATATTTTTCATTGTCTATGATTAATTCTGCTATTTGTTTTCTTTTTGGATTTTTAGGTAATTTACAATCTTTAGCTATGTGTCCTATCTTTCCGCAATTATAACAAGTACATTGGGATACCTTTCTTTTTGGTCTGTATGGTCTTTTTATTTTATAGTTTTTTATATAATACCTTCGTCTTGGTTGTTTATACTTATATATAGTTTTATTTTTTCTATAATTTTTATATCTTTTAGATTTTTGTTTTTTATTCGTACATCAAAATTGTGGTGCCATTTTATTTTTACAACAGGTTAATTTTTTATTTAGTACTTTTTCCATTTTTAATTTTTCTTTCTGATTTTCACATAGTTGTATGAATCATTGATTTAGAAATTTTATTCTAGCTCCTAAAGTATCTACCATTCCTTCATCATTCCAATCCTTTATTACTTTTGTGCTAAATGGTTCTTGTAATTTTGTAAAATATTGTTTTCTTATTTCTTTTGCTTCGTCTAAATTGTATTTAGCCTTGTAATAATATTCTTTGAATGCGCAAGTATATTCTTCTATATAACACATTTTACATATAGCTAATTTTGTCATAAGTTGTCTATTTACTATTTGTTCTCTATTTTGTACCCTTATATCTGTGGTCATACCTCCAAATTCATTTCTTATCGCTGATTCATATTTGTTGCTGATGCAGATCCATCCATTTTCTTATCATTCCTAAGTACTTCTAGACTCTCTGAGGGTAGATTTTCTATCCATAATTTTGTTGTTCCTACAAATGTTCTTTCTATGTATCTTGGTGTTTTTGTTGTGTCTATTTTGTTATCTATTAACTGTTTAGACATATTTCCTATCCATAATAATATTGCTTTATTTATATCTGTGACACAATCTAAATCTAAGAAATTGTATTGTTCGTTTGCTGGTTTAGGTGTCCAGTTTTTATTTAATCTACTGTTCCATATTGCATTATTTCTATCTGATTGTTGATAGCTTTCTGTATAATAAGTTGGTGGTATCCTCCTAGGACGTCCTCTAGGACTATTTCTGGGACTATTATCTGGGGTTTTAACTCTTGAAGTACTAGGTCTATTCATATCTCCTATGTTTATTTCTAATTTTTTTGGTTTATTTATCCTTTCTAGAATTTCTGTATATGTTTAACTTATATCACTTATTTCTGATTGTTGGTCATTTTAATTTCCATCTATTTCATTTACTTCAATATCTTCATTTAGATCTTCATTTAATTTTTGTTCCATTTCTTTTATTTCATTTGTTAATTCAAGCTCTTTATCTTTTTCTTTTTGTTTTTGTTTATTTTCATATAATAATTTTAATCTGGCTAATTGTTTTTCTAATTCACTTATTCTTGTATTTTTTATTTCTTCTAAATGTTGTACTTCTTGCTTTGCTTGCGTTTTTATTTTTTCAATTTCTCTTGATTTATCTATTTCTTCATTTTCTTTTGTTATTCTTACCATAGCCGTTAAACTATCTTCTAATTTTGCTGTTTCTTTTTCTAGCATTAAATATAAGTTATTTCCTATTTTCTTGTACCTTCTTCCTAAGTTTGAAAATACTATTTTTATAATCATTCCGTCTTGATTTTCATATGTCTTTTCGTCTACTGCAAACTCCTCTTTGTTCATTATAATCTATGTATTATATTATGTTGTAATTCATATTCAAGACAATCTAATTCTAATTCTAACATAATTATAGCTTTTCTTTGTGTTAATATTGATTTATTACATACTCCTGCTAATATATTTTCTTCTAACCTCCTTTTTCTATGTTGTAATTCTTGTTCTTTTTCAGTTATTTTTTCCATTATTTTTTCTATTAATTGTTGTTTATATTTTTCTTCGTTCATACTGTTTTTTCAAATAGCAAACATATTTGTATTCTGTTTTTGAAATTATATTTATCAAATGATCTTTTTTATCGTTATCTGTTTTGACTAGTTGTGATAATTCATATTCTATATATAAGGATTTTAACTTTTTCCATATTTTTCGTACTTTTTTGTCTATCTTAGTTTTTGTTAATTTTAGTTTCTTTGCTTGGTGTTATATTATTCTTCATAAAATGTCTTTCTATAATATTCTCTTTTAAGTAGATCTAATCGTTGTATTTCATTAGCATTTGTTATAATATATTCTAGATATTCATTTTCTCGAGTTCTTAAATAACCAAATAAATTTTCAATCAGTAGTTTTTCATGTAGATCTATGTCTTCTATAGTTTTTACCCAATATTGTAAATATTCGTAATTTATCATTGATCTCTGAATATATTTATATCATCATATAAATCATATATATCAAAGTAAAGTTCATCTTCTATGCTTTGTATAGTTAACTCAGTCCAACCTTGGGTTGTTATTTCTATTATTTCATATGTTAATAAATTATCATAAATTGCTCTTATTATATCAGTATTAAGACTTTTTAATATATAGAGTAGCAATATCTTATAATCAACATCATCATCTAGTAGGTAAGTTTCCATTTTTATCATTTTCATTTTTCACTAAAATTTTATTCCTTCCATCCTCTTAATAAATTATACTTGCTTATTATGTAAAAATAATGATTTACTAATCATCTCGTCTGGTCACTACTACAGTTTTCTTCTTTGATTAGTTACCCTAACAGCGCCTCAACTTTGTTTACTCCCCTAAACGGCCTTCTCTGCCTACCGGTTTCAACCTTAGGATGGCATAGTCTGGGCATACTTATTTGAAGAATATTTCTGTAGCAAACTTTCTAAAGATGGTTATTATAACATTATTCAAACATGATAAACAATTATAATTAACAAGAGATTTTCATGAATAAATTAATTTAGCTACTCATGAATATAAAATGGTATACCTGCTCTTGTAGATCATCCGTCATAGTTGATTTGTTTTCCATAATTATTTAATTAGCTAGCTCTGATACCAATTTGGGGGGTGGAAGCGAAATTGTAATTTTAGAGTAGAGAGAAGATTGTTGGATGAAGGATATTTTATTTATGAAGGCAAATGCCTCTTATATAGACATACATAATGACCTTTCATCCTTGCTAAAGGACGATTGGCCTTTACTATTTACACAGTTACTTGACTCTTACTATTTACACAGTAACTTGACTCTTACTATTCATGATTACTATTCATGAATAGGACACTAGTGCTATTTACTTTTAGACTTGTGGTCATACCTCCAAATTCATTTCTATCGCTGATTCATATTTGTCTAGTATATCTATATTTGTTGCTGATGCAGATCCATCCATTTTCTTATCATTCCTAAGTACTTCTAGACTCTCTGAGGGTATATTTTCTATCCATAATTTTGTTTTTCCTACAAATGTTCTTTCTATGTATCTTGGTGTTTTTGTTGAATCATTACTTGATCTCGTGCATAATAACTCCAAATAGCATTGCCATTTAAATAATTATTGGCTAATTCTTGTATAATTGTTGCTATTTTCATCCTTGCTAAAGGACGATTGGCCTTTACTATTTACACAGTTACTTGACTCTTCCTATTTACACAGTAACTTGACTCTTACTATTCATGATTACTATTCATGAATAGGACACTAGTGCTATTTACTTTTAGACTTTTTTACAAAAAACAAAATAAACTTTGGCCAAATGGCCGACATACTATTACAATACTTTTTTACATATGGCTGATATTCAGCCGACACAAAACGACAAACATACTAAAAGACTTTATTTTACAGATATCTTTCTTTATCTTGTATGAATCTTCTTTGCTTTATCTCTTTATCCCAAATCAACTGCTGGTATTATGTTATCTTCTCCGTTACACTTGGAGCATCTATGATCTGGGTATTTGTTGCTGATAAGTTTACAATATCTTACTAATAACTCTTCTGAAATAAATCCTTTTTTCAAGGCTCTTGTAGTTGGTTGCTCTTCTGGCTTTAGCAATGACAAAATCCATCGCTGGACTTCATCCATATCTGATTTCCTTAGCTCTTTGGAATTAGAATAAATCATTACTTGATCTCGTGCATAATAACTCCAAATAGCATTGCCATTTAAATAATTATTGGCTAATTCTTGTATAATTGTTGCTATTCCAATTATTCTTTTATTCGCATAAAAGCTTGGTATTTCTATTTTTTGTATCTCAGCTTGTTTTTCTATCTCTTCTGGTATAATCATATCTCTAGTCAGGCCTATCTTTATAACTTGTATTTGTGACTTTATCTCCTCGTATAATATTTCTGCTGGTGCTTTATAGAATTTTATAAAAAATAGGTTTCCTTTAGTAATTCTCTTATAAGTCATAAATGCTTTATGTAATTCTGGTATTCCAATTATTTCTTCTCCGTCGTATGTATATATTGTATTTAGTAGTCCGTAGCTATAACATGTTTTAACTAAATTTGGACTAGTTTTAGGTTGTGCTATAAGTCTGTTATATCCTTGTAACTTCTGGGTTATATAGTCTTTTTCGGGATTTTTTGTTTGTGTAGATCTTGGGTTCAGGTTTAAATATGTCTGGATTTTGTATATGTTTTCGATGTAGGACTGCATAATATAGTTGTATCTCTTTTTGTCATTCTGTAGACTAACTGCATATGTAGATGTTTGTGGTTCTATGGGTATCTGTATTTGTGGTTTTTGGATAAATGGTTTTATGAATAGTTGGTTTAGATTCATATTTTTTGGTTTCGCACTATCTTTTTTGGTTGTACCTGCAGCTGTATTTAAACAAACTTTGTAATGGGTTTTTTGGAGTTTCCCAACTTCTCCTTCTAGCTCTGGCTGTTTTTCGTCTGCCGAACGACGTAGCTCCGCATGTTTATTGTCATGCTGCTGCCTTGTAGATTCTACATTTTCTTCTAGCTTTTGAATTCTCAAGCCCATACTATCCACTTTTGTACAAAGTGTAGTTAGGGTTTTGAGTATGTTTTCCATAAGATTATCTTGTCCTGGCTGTGTAACTCTGTCTTGATAAATAGTCTGCAATCATATTTTTGTCAGTTTTTAGTACCTCAATTGTAAATGTAAAATTTAATATGTTTAATACTAGTCTCCTTATTTCATTTGTTGTAACTGAATCATCTAATTTTTTTGTTATCCACCATTTTACCTGTGTATTATCTGTTCTTACAATAAATTTATTGTAAACAATATATGGTTCAAATGCTAATAAACATTTATATAATGTGAATAATTCTTTTCTATTTATTTCCCATTTTATTTGTGCTTCTGTATAAGATCCTGAATAATATCTACAATGGTGTTCTATTTTTCTTTTTCATATTTGTATTTTAAAACTCCTCCATAACTATGATCACTCGAATCTGTTTCAACAATATAAGTAAATGTTTTATTTTCATCAGGAAAATATAGTTTTGGTAATTTTTTACATAAATTCTTAATATTTCTTATATGTTCTTTATCTTTATTATCAAAATAATATTCTACATCTTTTTTAAGTTTTTTATATAATGTTTTTAGATGTTCTGCTAATTTTGGTATATATTCTCTTACCTGATTTACTAATCCTAGAAAAGATTGTAATTTCTTTTTTGTATCTATATTTTCATCAATAGTAATTATTTTTTGTACTATATGGGTTTGCATTTTTATTCCATTTTTATCTATTTGTATTTCTAGAAATTCTATCTGTGATTTCATAATTTCTGCTTTTTTTTTACTTAGACTTATGCCTGTATTTTTTACTATATGTATGAATTTTTCTAATAATCTTATATGTTCATCTTGTGTTCTAGAATATAACAATATATCATCTATGTATACGATACAGTTTTCTAGCTGGTTAAAACAGTTATCCATAAAATGTTGGAATCTACCTGGTGCATTGTTATATCCAAAAGGTAAAACGTTCCATTCATAGAAACCTTGCGGTACTGTGAATGCTGTTAATTGTTTAGATTCATCTTCTAGTTTTAGATGGTAAAATCCTTATTTACAGTCAAATTTACTGAAATAATTATATCCTTGTATTTGTCTTATTTTTAGTATTTTGTTTGGTATTGGATAATTGTATGTTTTAGTTTTAGCATTTAGATTACGATAATCTATGACCATTCTACTTTTACCTCTTTTTTGTTCACTATGTTTTATAACTATAAATGCTGGACTTGTGTGTTTACTATTGCTTTTTTGTATGTAATTATTTTCTAGTAATTCATCTATATGTATCTTAAATTCTTTTAAATCATCAAAGTTATATTTTAATGGTTTCTGTGTTATTATGCTATTTTCATCTATTAATTCAATTTTTACTTTTGTCTTATGTTTTTCCCATCCTTGTAATGGATTTTCGCTGTATAATTGTTCTAGTTGTTCATTAATTATTTTAATTTTATCTATAGCAAATATAATAATTTCTAATTGTGCTATTTGTTTATTATTTATATTTTCCATTTCTTGGTTTATTTTTTCACTTCCTTTTATCCATTCTATAGGTTTTCGTTGTTTATTATTTACTCTTTTTGCTCCTATTTTGTTTCCGCATGGTGTGGTAAACCACCATTGTGTTTTTGTTATTATGTGTGGATAAAATCTATCTAGAAATGGCATTCCTAATAACATATCTTTTGTGGTAAATTCAAAATTATACATTTCTTCTATTGTTAGTATCTTATCCCATATTTGTATTTTTATATTTTTAATCATACTTCCTTCATTATTAAATCCTGTTACTACCATTGGTGTTTTTAATTTTTGCCATTTATCTTCTGGTAAGCAATTATATTTACATATATTTGCTTCTGCTCCTGTATCTATCATAGGGGTATAATATCTGTTGTGATATCCTTCTACAATAATTTTTGCAAGTATAAATATTTTCATTAATCATTTTGCTCTTTTTATAATTATTTTCTTATTTTGACAAGTTATTGTTAATTGTTCATTTTCTATGTTGTATGGTTTAACTTTTTCTAACCATTTTATTCCTAATGTAATATTATGGTTTCCTTGGTATATTTTAAATTGTATTACTAAGGGTATTCCTCCTATAATTATTTCTTTTTCTGTTGTTTCTTCATTTGTGCTTACTATCTCACTAGGTAATCCAGGGCATGTATGTCCTGTTCTTATAATTTCTTCTTCTAATACTAACTCTCTTGTTATATAATTTTCTTCTTGTCCTATATTTATTAAGATTTTATATTTTCTTTGGTCTATTATTCCTGTTATGAAATAATGATATGGTGTTATTTCTTCTTTATCTAACAAACTTTGTGGAATTTCATATTTTTTTTAGATGTACTCATCCTTGATGAGGTAGCTCTTGTCAATGTATTTGGTACACTTGAGGTGCTTAGTCTTTCTTTTACAATTTCTAAATCTTCTTCTATATCAATTTCTTTATAGCTATAGTCATTATTGTCTATTACAGTAATTATTTTTTCAAAAGGATTTTCTATTTTTATTTTATTAATTTTATTTCTTGCTATTATTTTATGTTTTGTTGTTAGTATATATAGGTTTTTACATCTTGCTGTAAATAATTTGCTTCCTGGTGCTAGTTCTATTCCAGACATTTTCCAATATAGAACTAATGATTTATCTATATTTTTATCTGTTAATGGTACTGTATAATTAGCACTTATTGTAAATTTAAATTTTTGATATATTAAGTTTCCTTTTACTGCACTAATTATGCTTTTTTCTATAGGGTGTACAATTCTATCATCTGCTAAATATATTTCTATAGGTGTATCTATTCCTTCTCTAAAACAGGCTTTTATTAATATTTCTGTTCCTCCTAAATGTACATATTTTATTGGTGCTTTAGCTTTTATATCTTGTATTTCTTTGTGTCACGACCCAAATCGGGGCCGCGACTGGCACCCACATTTACCCTCCTATGTGAGCGAACCAACCAATCTAACCTTAACATTTCAATGTATAACAACAGAAAATAATGCGGAAGACTTAACTCATTAATAAAAACCAATTCAATAACTACTAAAATTCAACATCTATTATTCCCCAAAATCTGGAAGTCATCATCAAAAGAACGTCTATAGTCAAATTACTAAACTAAAAATGTCTAAGAAGCTAAAACAAATAAAAGCTAGCCCATGCCAGAAGTTCAAGGCATCAAGACTTGAAGAAGAAGATCCAGTCCAAGCTAGACGCATTAGCTCACCCTGAATTTCCGAAGTAGTGAAGACTGGCTAGATTGCTGTTGAGTTGAAGAAGACGGTCCGTTTGCTGCACTCCACAAATAACAAAGAAGAAAACATAAAAGTAGGGGTCAGTACAAACCACGGGTACTGAGTAGATATCATCGGCCAACTAAAAATAGAAAAAAGTATATATCAGTTAATATCATAAATCAACTATAAAACTCAACATGTAGCAACAACAAGTACTATAATCATCAATAAGTACTATCAAGTTCATCCATGAGGGCTCAAGCCTCAATACCATACTCATTTGGGAATTAAGTTCATTATGTTGAGTAAATTATCATCTTTCAAGATTCATTATCTTTCTTCCTCTTGTGTCGGTACGTGACACTCCGATCCCCTACTACTATGTGTCGGTACGTGACACTCCGATCCCCTAATTCTACGTGTCGGTTCGTGACACCCGATCCCCTAATAATATGTGTCGGTACGTGACACTCTGATCCACTAATTCTACGTGTCGGTTCGTGACACCCGATCCCCTAATAATATGTGTCGGTACGTGACACTCCGATCCCCTAGTTCTACGTGTCGGTTCGTGACACCCGTCCCACTAATACTATGTGTCGGAACGTGACACTCCGATCCACTAATCTCATTCTTTCAATTCATCAAGCCTTCTCTATACCAAGGCATCATCATTAATAACGTAGATTAAAGTTTCTTTCAAGATTTGGGATTCCAATAGTTTTTATCATGCATTGTTTTATCACAATCACATAATCATATTCATGCAAGCATACAATTAAGCATATAGAAGACTTTATAATACTACCAACACATATCATTCGCTATTAAGAGTTTACTATAAGATAGCATGAAAACCATAACCTACCTCCACCGAAGAATTGAATTCAAACAAGCAAATTTCCAAAGCCTTGATATTCCCTCTGCCTCGTTTCGATTTATTCCTCTCTCTCTCTCTTGTTCTTTCTATTTTTCTTATTCAAAGCCCTCTTTCTTTTACCCTAATTAGCATATAATTAAGAATAAAAGATGGCAAAAATAACCCACTAATTAACTTAAGGTTACCTCTTTTAACCCCCAAGTAATTAGACTTATTAACATTAACCCTCTAACTTTATAATTAAAGCAGGAATAGTCCAAAACGTCCCTTAAAACGTGTAAAGAAATCCGACTCCGACTAGGATTATGCAACCTGTGACGGCCCGTCGTGCCTGCGACGGTCCGTCATGCAGGTCGTCGCAACGATCAGAACTCCATTTTTCACTAAGGAGTCTGTAACGGTTCGTCACCCCTGTGACGGTCCGTCCTGCACTTCCGTCACGACGTTCAGAGAATCGTTCCCTGTACCAAATTCTCAAGAGTTGATGTGTTTTGAAACGGGGCCTCACGACGGTTCGTCGTACCTGTGACGGCACGTCCTGCAGGTCCGTCACAGATTACAGAGAGTCGATTTTTGTACTCAAATTTCAGAATTCTAAGTGTTCTGGGACGAGACACCCTCGACGGTCCGTCGTGCCCATGACGGTCCGTCGTGGTATCCGTCGTCTCAGCCAGTTTTCCAGAAATAAAATCTGCTGCTCAAAATGACTAAACAGGTCGTTACAATTAATCAACCGTTTCACTTGGTCAATGTATCATGAACTTATATATTGATAGAAAATTAAATATGGATTTATCAATAAAATTTCAATGAGTATAATCCTATTGCACTATATGAGATTTGAGTTCTACATAGGTTTAACTGAGAGTTAATGTAGAGCTTTATATAGCCTTGAGCTTTTCTATCTCAATAACTTGCTTCTGCGGTGTGATTTTTCATAAATTGTATCTCTATTATATTTCTGCTCATTGTTTTATTGCAAACTGCATTTTGCAACATAATACGCCCCTAATGTCAACTAAAGTAGTATAAATTAAGAAATGAGGAAAACAAATTTACTTTATGGTTTTTCTAGTTAATATTTTTTTTATTGTTCTGATCTAAGAGTTTACTAAATTGAGTTTCTGACAAGCCACCTCACTAAACACAACATTATAAAGTGAACAACGAAAGCATTGAAGACTATTTGACTATCAGGGATACATGCAAACACAACAAAGACTCTTAGGATAGGAATAAATCTCCATTAAACATAGAAAAAGAAGAAACACACTACTCTGCGTCTATATAAACTTTTCTAAACATTCTTATTAAATTTCAAATAGTGAACTGACAAGTTGTTTCCGCCGCGGATGCGAAAGGCATTCCTAAGAATAAAGTCTTCCCTGTCTCGAAAAAGGGTCATCCACTCTTCTTCTAGTGATTGAATTTGATTAAGGAGTTGTTGAACGAGTTGTTCGACAAGCTTCGGTAAAACAGCAGACACATTCTCTAAAAAAACATGAAGAGTTTGTTGACATCTGAGCCTTTCATTTTCAACATTTAGAATTTTTTAATTAATTTGAGAAAGTCTTTCAGTTGTAACTGGATCCATATCTCCCTTTGCTTTGACAAATCTTCTACTAATAAGTTCATTCAGATACTTTGCTTTTTAGTCCTTTGATACCAAATGAAGTCCGACCTTTAATTTTTATCTAGAAAAATGAGAAATGAGAATGAGAGGATATCAGCTCTTCACATCACACATACGTTTTAAACTATTTATTAGATTGATGTAACGAAAGCACATTTAAAAAGTAATAAATAGCTATTGCATTTTTCTATGTTATTTTTCAATTTTTTTAATGAAATTTCACACACTAAAAATATGTACCAATCATTAATTTCTTAAATTTAAATTGGATAAAGCTCATATGTATTTGAAAATATCAATCATTAACACAAATAGTAACTCATCAATAAATCTCAAATTCTCTATGCAACCACATTAATTTCAAATCCTATTGTTTAATCAAACAGATTTTATATATATATATATATATATATATATATATATATATATATATATATATATATATATATAAGAAAAAGAACAAATACTTTTGAGCTGTTTCTTTTCATTAGTTTTTGAAACTTACGAGTACATACATTGTAATAAATGAAGTTAATAGAAATGCTTGTAAATAAAACATAACAGAGTCATTGTACTTTACCATTTTTTCTTGATCGAGGATCATTATAATCTTTCACTGGCCAGCTAATTTTGACATATTAATAAAAATTTTCTTTAAAATTATTTGAAAAAGAAGGGGGAAATATGCAATTACTTCTAACTAAATTTAAAGTGTAAAATGATCTTTATATCTTAAATTATTTCAACTTATTATTAATGTAAACTAAACCAATAATAAAAATATCTTGACAAAGTCCTCCTAATATAATTAATTTAGAAGAGATATAGTAATTTGGTCTTTATTTAAATTATATATCATTACTTAAATATTAATTTATTTTTATCAACTAGTAATTTGATGTGGTCAAATATATCATGAATTTAGAGATTAATCCAAAACTTAGTATAGATTTATCAATAAAATTTCACGTTCTACAATCTTATTGAACTACATGAGATTCGAATTACATAAGTTTAATTGAGAGCTAATGTAGAGCTTATATTGCCTTGAGCTTTTCCATCTCAATAACTTGCTTTTGCGGTGTGATTTTCTATAAATTGTATCACTATCATATTTCTACTTATTGATTTATGATACAACTGCATTTTGCAACATAATACGACCCTAGTGCCAATTCAAGAAGGATAAATTCAGAAATAGTGAAAGCAATTTATTTATATGATTTTTTTGTTGATAATTTTTTTTTGGTCAGATCTAACATTTTACTAAATTGAGTTTCAGACAAGCCACATAACATAACAAAACATAACATTACAAAGTGAACAACGAAAGCATTGAAGACTATTAGACTACTAGGGATACATGAAAACACAATAAAGAGACTTATCATAGGAATAGTTCTCACTAAGCAAATAAATAGAAGAAAAACACTACTTTGCCTCTACAGTTACTTATTTAAACCTTCTTATTGAACTACAAAAATTCGAGTGACTCTTAGTTGTTTCGGCCGCGGATGCGGAAGATCATCCTAGTCATAAGGTTTTCCCTGTCTTGAAAAGGGTCCTCTACTCTTTTTCCTATGTTTTAATTGGTTAAGGGGGCTGTTGAACGAGTTGTTGCACCAGCTCTGGAAAAATCGCAGTCAAATGCTCTAAAAAAGCACGAAAAGTTTGTCGATATTCGCACCTTTCATTTTCAACATTTTGAATTTTTTGATTGATTCGAGAAATTCATTAGGTGGTAGCTGGATCTGTCACGCCCGAACTACCCCCGAGACGCGGACATGGAACCTAGGACCACAAGTGATCCCAAGCTAACCCAGCTAGCATGATCAGGAGCATACTAAAGATAATACACTGTTGCGGAAGCTAAATCATACTTAAAATGAAAAGATGGGGGAATACCAATATTCTACAACTGAGATATTTGAAACAATGAGTTTAATACAAAAGAAATATTAACTTAATACTAAGCTGAATCTACTATGTCTGAAAATAGCCTCTAAATTAGAATAGAAATACTACGACAAGCCCCAGCTAAATCTAGCAAACACTGAAACGAAATTACTAAAGACTAAAATGAAACTCATGACTGTTGTCCTCAGAGAATGAGGACTCACCACTGAATCTGCTGAACAGGAGATCTAGAAATCGACCTATGGTGATCAGGATGCTGAGAACCTGAACCTACATCACGAGAAGATGTAGCGCACGTATGCGTCAGTACTTGAAAGGTACTGAGCATGTAGGATAGAGTAAAGCTGAAATTAAAACATAACTTAACAAGCACAAAACAAGTATAATAATATGAACGTGATGTGCTGATTTCTGAGATAACTGGATGCAATGACTAATTTATAACATGCTGAAATTGAACACTGAATATACAGATAAATGGTCAATGCAGAGTGTCTGACCGAACTGTGAGAGCTACTAATAACCGATAATAAAACCACATAAGCTAAATGTGGAGTACGATGTATATGCCCCATCGAGAGGACCCAATATACCCTACCATAGGTATAAAGGCATGCTGGCGTGATCACTAACTGATTGCCCACAGAGGGGACGTACAACCTACTAGGCTAGTAGTTCTGGGACTATAGGGTACGCTAAACCCTATTCCAACTCGATATTATGCTACTCCCAATGAATTTCTGTAAATTAATTGATTATATCTTAATTTCTATAAATACTAGATAGCTCGAAACTAAACATGCAAACTGAGAATGCAATAATTAATCTAGTAATTATGCATTTATAATGAGGCATGTATATCTGAAGTGTCTGAAATATATGACCTAGCTTGTGTAATTCAAGAACTAAAGAAATACAAAGCTAGGCATCTGAAATTCATGCGATAATCAGAGTGATAACATGATAATCTGATTTGGAACATATATTTAATAAATTCATGAATTTATATCAAAGTTCTAAAAAACGTAGGTTTAATCACGATAAGAGAATCAAGAATCTGACTGAAAACTAGGGACCCAATGGGTGAAAGGAACCCACTAGTGAAATCCCATATACCTGGTGATGAAATCCACGAAAGAATACTTAAGTTTTGGGGTTGGAACTGCTGGAGCTTGTGGCGTTTTGAACTAGGGTTCTTGAGCTTTTTTCTCTTCTCTTTCTTCTAATTTTCTAAGTTTTTATTTAGTGATTTGACTTGGATATGTTTTAATTATGTTTCTAGGCTTAAACTGACTAAAATTTGATGATTTAGGATCAAAACGACATAACTTAGGATTTATACAGAGTGGGAAAGGTCAAAAAGACCCTTGGTAAGGTTGTTGTCGGGACTCACGGCTGCCATGATTGACGGTCTGTCTTGGGCCCGACGCCTCGTCGTTGGGTCCGTCGTGAGGTCCTGTTCGACAGGCTTTTACCAAAATAGGCATAACGTTTTACTCGGAGGTCTGATTTTATCAAGTTTGATAGATATGGAAAGATAATTCAATTATATATATGTGGGTAGGTCAAGAGAGACCTAATTAATTTTGTGCTAAGAGTTATGATCATTTTAATTTGACTCAACTGCATTTCCTCTTAACTGGCTGCAAATTTTCCACCTACAAACCGTAGGTCCACCTACAAACCCTGATGCTCATCCATATCTATTGTCAGAGAGTGGTTGAAGAGAGTCTTGATCGACAGTCACGGACTACGAACCGTCGTTTGACCTACGGACCGTAAGTCCGTCCGTCGTCGAAGACTCAACCAATTTTTCTAAGCTAAAATTTTTGGGAGTTGCTGATCCCATCTACAGTTGTGCAGGGCGGACTGTGGATCAGGCTACGGTCCATCGATGCCACCATTGGTAGCACCTGCAGATTTTTAAAAAAAAAATTAGTTTTGGTCTATTTTTGCTATAGGGTGTTACATTATCTCCCCCATCGGAACATTCATCCTCGAATGAAGACTAAACTAGCTGAAATAGAGGGGGAGAGATGCAAACCCCACTACTAAACACTGAGAACTAAGTTCTGACTGATTTGAGTTCTGAGTACATGCAATTACGCTAATAATGAAAGTACAAACTGAGGGAACATGATTCTAAAACTGAATTTACGCATGAATGGTCGTAAAACTGAAGAGGAACTATTACCTCAAGTTGGAGTGGAATCGGAAGGAAAAAGGTAAGGATACTTGGCTTTCATGGCTGCTTCTGTTTCCCAAGTAGCTTCCTCTACGGATTGACTCCTCCAAAAAACCTTGACTGAAGCGAAATCTTTGTTTCTCAACCTTCTAACATGATGGTCAAGAATCTCAACTGGTACATCCTCATAAGAAAGAGTATCTTTCACCGCCACACTCTCTAATGGCACTATAGAGGCTGGGTCACCCACGCACTTCTTCAAAAGCGAGATATGGAAGACCGAATGCACTGCTGCTAATTTTGCTGCCAACTCTAACTCATATTCCACCTTGCCAATCCTTTTCAAAATCTTGTAAGGGCCTACATATCTAGGACTGAGCTTCCCTTTTTTTCCAAATCTTATCACCCCTGTAATAGGTGAGACTTTCAGAAAAACTTAATCATCAACTTGTAACTCTAGTTCCCTTCTCCTTACATCTGCATAAGATTTCTGACGACTTTGGGATGTCTTAAGTTTATCTCTAATGAGTTGCACTTTCTCCATAGCATAAAGGACTGAATCTGGCCCTATCAAAGATGCTATACCTACTTCAAACCAATCAACGGGAGATCTACATCTACGCCCATATAAAGCCTTATATGGGGCCATCTGAATGCTGGAATGATAGCTATTATTGTAGGCAAACTTAATAAGAGGAAGGTGATCATCCCAACTACCTTTGAAATCGATCACACAAGCTCTCAACATATCCTCTAAGGTCTAAATGGTACGCTCTTCCTGCGGATCCGTCTGTGGATGAAATGTTTTACTAAGGTTAACTTAAGTACCAAGACCTTTTTGAAATGACTTCCAGAAATGAGAGGTAAACTGAGGACCTCTATCTGAGATGATAGACAAATGAACCCCATGCAACCTCACAATTTCAGTAAGGTAAAGCTTGGCATAGTCCTCTGCCGAATATGTAGTCTTGACCGCCAAAAAGTGAGAAGACTTAATAATCCTATAAATTATCACCCAAATTGAGTCACGCAGTCTGCGAGTAGGGGGTAACCCTGTGATGAAATCCATATTGATCACATCCCCCTTACAAGTAGGAATATCAATCTCTTGAGTCATACCTCCTGGAATCTGATGTACTACCTTGACTTGCTGGCAATTAGGCACTTACTCACAAAGTCTGCTATATCCCTCTTCATGCCATTCCACCAATAGACTTCCCGCAGATCGCGGTACATCTTAGTGGCACCTGGATAAATAGAATTCCTGGAGTAATGAGCTTCTGCAAGAATATGTTGCCTTAACTCTCCCACATCAGGAACACACAATCTACCTTGGTAGCGAAGTACACCATATCCCCCTTGGGAGAAAACCTCCACTCTCTGATTGTTGACTGCACCCTTTAGTTCAAGCAAGATAGGATCACTCTCTTGCTTTTCCTTAACCTCCACTACCGAAGATGATTCTACCCTATTCTGAACTGTTACACTACTATCTGATATGCTCATAAGGCGAACTCCCAAGCGAGAAAACCTGTGAACATCCTTCACTAGCTCCTTTTTTTTTCGTCGACATGGGCTACACTAACCATAGATAATCTACTAAGAGCATCAGCCACTACATTCGCATTTCAAGGATGATAATGCACACTCATATCATAATCCTTAAGGAACTCAAGACATCTCCTCTGGTGAAGATTCAACTCTTTCTGGGTGAACACATACTGAAGGTTCTTATGATCGGTGAACACATCTACATGAACACCATACAAGTAGTGTCTCTATATCTTGAGTGCAAACACCACTGTTGCAAGCTTGAGGTAGTGAGTTGGATAGTTCTTCTCATGCACCTTAAGCTTGCTAGAGGCATAAGATTTAACGTTATCTCTTTGCATCAACACACAACCAAGGCCAACTCTGGATTCATCGCCATATATCACATAACCATCTGAACCCTCTGGTAGAGTTAAGACAGGAGCTGTAGTCAATCTAGTTTTCAATTCTGCGAAGCTTTTCTCATAATCATGTGACCATTGGATCTTGACCATCTTCTGAGTCAACCTAGTCAATGGTGAGGCTATGGATGAAAATCCTTCCATGAACCTTCTGTAATAACCTGCTAGACTTAAGAAACTTCTGATATCTGTTATTGAGGTAGGTATGGGCCATTATTTCACTGCTTTTATCTTTTGTGAATCTACGCAGATCCCTTCGCTAGATACAATGTGACCAAGGAAAGCAACGGATTGCAACCAAAACTCACATTTACTAAACTTAGCGAATAACTGGCGATCTTTGAGAGTCTGCAGAACAGCTCTCAAATGACTTACATGTTTTTCCTCACTCCGAGAGTAAATGAGAATATCATCAATGAAGACGATAGCAAACAAGTCTAAGTACTATTTGAACACTCTGTTCATCAAATCCATGAAAGCTGCAGGAGCATTGGTTAGTCCAAACGACATAACTACAAATTCATAATGAACATACCGAGTTTTGAAGGCTGTTTTTGGAATTTCACTATCTCTGACTCTGAGTATATGATAACTTGATCTGAGGTCTATCTTTGAGAAATGACTAGCAACTTGAAGTTGGTCAAACAAGTCATCAATACTTGTGATGGGATACATATTCTTGATTGTGACCTTGTTCAACTGTCTATAGTCAATGCATATTCTGAGAGAACCATCTTTCTTCTTTACGAACAATACTGGTGCACCCCATAGTGAAATAGTAGGTCCGATGAAACCCTTATCTAGAAGGTATTTCAACTGCTCTTTCAATTCCTTAAGCCTTGTTTGAGCCATTCTGTATGGAGGAATAGAAATAGGCCGGGTATGTGGAATGAGATCAATTCCTAAGTCGATTTCCATTTTTGAAGGAACCCGGGGAAGATCTTTTAGAAATACGTTTGGAAATTCACAGACTACTGGAACTGACTCAAGATATGGGGTTTCAAGGCTATAATCCTTAGCCCAAACTAGATGATAGAGAAAAACCTTAGATATCATCTTTTTGGCTTAAAGGTAAGAAATAAATCGACCCATAGGCGCTAGGCTACTACTCTTCCATTCTAAGATTGGTTCGTCTGGAAACTAAAAATGAATAATCCTAGTTCTACAATTGACTGAGGCATAACATGAGTGTAACCAATCCATACCTAGAATGACATCAAAGTCTACCATTTCTAACTCTACTAGATCTGCTGAAGTGACTTTTTGAGATACTATGACAGGGTAATTTCTATATACCCGTCTAGCTATAACTAGGTCACCGACTGTAGTAGAGAATGAGAAAGGTTTTGAGAGAGTTTTTGTACTAACACTGAATTGGACTGCTATACTGAGTTACAAAAGACAAAGTCATGTCTGTTGTCTTTCCACAGAGTGAATCATATGTGAGTCACATCCTTGAGTTTGTAGGATGCCAATCTCACCTATCACTACCAGTTAGTGACATCACACCAAGCATTTTATTGACCTCATCAATGAACTTCTGCAAGTCCTTACCAACATGTGACCCTAAAAACTTAGACGGATTCATCCTAACAAAATCACAAACTCTGGTTGTCACTGATCGATCATTTCTGTTAGTAGGAACTAGAACCTGTTGATATTTCTGGTTGGTCATACTCTGAGCCAAAAGCAGAATTGGCTTTCTGAAATTCTGCATTTGAACTTCCTTATCTGGTACTAGAGGAACTGTGTTAGCATTGCGTGCATTAGTGTTCCATGCCTAAGCTTTACGAGAAGGCATGATCTGAAATGTAGAACGTCAAGTTTGATTGGAATAAGATCATACCTTACGCACGATTAGAGTAACAAAAAAGTGATTTTTTTCCTAAAATACTTCATAGCCTCCCTCGCATTAGATGTGGTGCACTTAACATCCATGAAAATGACTCTAGTTAGTGCAGATTTTTCAGACATCTTAGGACTCTCGAACCTAGTTCTCGGATACTAAGTTTTGTCACGCCCCGAGCTACCCCCGAGACGCAGACATGGAACCTAGGACCACAAGTGATCCCAAGATAACCCTGCTGGCATGATCATGAGTATACAAAAGATAATAAACTGTTGCGGAAGCTAACTCATACTTAAAATGAAAAGATGGGGAATACCCATATTCTATAACTGAGATATTTAAAAACAATTAGTTTAATACAAAAGAAATATTAACTCAATACTAAGCTGAATCTAACTATGTCTGAAAAAAGCCTCTAAACTAGACTAGAAATACTGGGACAAGCCCCAACTAAATCTAGCATAAACTGAAACTAAATGACTATAGACTGAAATGAAACTCATGAATGTTGTCCTCGGAGAATGAGGACTCACCACTGAATCTGCTGAACTAGATATCGTGAAATCGATCTAAGCGTGATCTGAATGCTGAGAACATGAACCTACATCACGAGAAGATGTAGCGCACGTATGCTTCAGTACTTGAAAGGTACTGAGCATGTAGGATAGAGTAAAGCTGAAATAAAACATAACTGAACAAGCACAAAATAAGTATAATAATCTTAATGGGATGTGCTGATTTCTGAGTTAACTAGATGCAATGACCAATTTATAACATGTTGAAACTGAATATTGAATATACTGATAAATGGTCAATGCAGAGAGTCTGATTGAACTGTGGGAGCTACTAATAACTGATAATAAAACCACATAAGCTAAATATGGAGTACGATGCATACGCCCCATCGAGAGGACCCAATATACCCTGCCAGAGGTATAAAGACATGTTGGCGTGATCAATAAACTGATTGCCCACATAGGGGACTTACAACCTACTAGGCTAGTAGTTCTAGGACTATAGGGTACGCTAAACCCTACTCCAACTCGGTATTATCCTACTCCCAATGAATTCTGTAAATGAACTGATTATATCTGAATTTCTGTAAATACTGGATAACTCAAAACTGAACATGCAAACTTAGAAAGCATTAATTAATCTGGTAATTATGCATTTATAACTGAGGCATGTATATCTGAAGTGTCTGAAATATATGACCTAGCTTGTGTAATTCAAGAACTAAAGAAATACAAAGCTAGGATTCTGAAATTTATGCGATAATCTTAGTAATAACATGATAATCTGATTTGGAACATATATTTAATAAATTCATGAAGTTTTTTCAAAGTTCTAGAAACCCTAAGTTTAATCACGATAAGAGAATCCAGAATCTGATAGAAAATTAGGGACCCAATGGGTGAAAGGAACCTACTAATGAAATTCCACATACCTGGTGATGAAATTGACGAAAGAATACTTAAGTTTCGAGGCTGGAACTGTTGGAGCTTGTGGCATTCTTGAACTACGGTTCTGAAACTTTTTTCTCTTCTCTTGCTTCTAATTTTCTAAGTTTTGATTTAACGATTTTTCTTGGATATGTTTTAATTATGTTTATAGGATTAAACTGACTAAAATCTGATGATTTAGGATCAAAATGACATAAGTTAGGGTTTAAACGGAGTGGGAAAGGTTAAAAAGACCCCTGGGAAGGTTGCTGTCGGGCCTAACGACTGTCAGGACTGACGGTCCGTCGTGCGCCCGATACCCTATCGTTGGGTCCGTCGTGAGGGCCTGTTCGACAGTCCTTTACTAAAATGGGCATAACTTTTTACTCGGAGGTCTTATTTTAGCAAGGTCACGGGAGACCTAATTCATATTGTTCTAAGAGTTATGATTATTTTAAGTTTACCCAACTGAATTTCCCCTTAACTGGCTGCAAATTTTTCCACCTACAGACCGTAGGTCCACCTACGAACCATGCTGGTCATCCATAGCTCTTGTTAGAGAGTGGTTGAAGGGTGTCTTGATCGACGGTCATGGACTACAGGCCGTCGTTTGACCTACGGATCGTAAGTCCGTCCGTCGTCCAAGACTTAACCAATTTTTCTAGGTTGAAATTTTTGGGAGTTTGTGGTCCCATCGACGGTTGTTCAGGACGGACCGTGGTTCATGCTACGGTACGCTCATTCCACCATTGGTAGCAACTGCACATTTTTCGGAAAAACTAATTTTTAGTCTGTTTTTGCTACAGGGTGTTAAAGGATCCATATCTCCTTTTACTTTACCAAATTTCCTATAAATAAGTTTATTCAAACATTTTCCTTTTTAGTCTTTTAATACCAAATGAATTCCGACCATTAGTTTTTATCTAGACACATGAAAAAAAGATAATGATAGGAGATCAAGTCAAAATGTGACTCATACTTTTTAAACTATTTATTACTTTGATATAAAGTAAACAAAATTGAATAATACTAAATAGCTATAGTATTTTTGTATCTTAATTTTTTAATAAAAACATATGAATTTTAGTGCACTAGAAAATTTTACTAATCATGATTCTCTTAAATTTAAAATGAATTAAGCTCAAATATATTTGAGAATATCAGTCATTAATATAGATAGTAACTCATCAATAAAATTCAAATTCAATTTGCAACCACATTAATCTCAAATCCTACTCTTGAATCAATGAAATTATATATTGAAGAAAGAGAGAAAACACTTTTGAGCCGTTCTTGTTTGTTAATATTTAAAACTTAGAGTACATATAGTGTAATAAACGAAGTTAAAAGAAATGATTATAAATTAAACATAGAAGAGTCATAGCATTTGGCCGTTTTTTCCTAATCCAAGATCATTACAATCTTTGACTGACTAGCTAAATTGACATATTAATTAAAATTTGCTTTTAAATTATTTGGAAAAGAATGTTGAAACATTCAGTTACTTCTAACTAAATTGAAACTGTAAAATAATCTTTATATAGTAAATTATTTGAACTTATTATTTATGTAAACTTGAGCAATAATAAAAGTATCTTAACAAATCCTCCTAATGTAATTAATTTAGAAGATATAAAGTTAATCAAGGCATATAATTTTATCTCTATAAATATGTAAAAGGAAGTTATATTTATGTCCACGGATAAGAACGAAAACAAACAAGTTACTCATACAATTACCAATTTCTATTCTATATGAAAAATACATGAATGGGGAATGACTATTGTTAAAACCTATGCATAAAAAACTTGTGTGTCTTGTAAGTAAGAGTTAATCACATCTAGATAAGTAGGTTTTCCTTCAAATTTTCTGCACTGAACATATATCATATATACTCGGTTAATCGGTAGATTTTATATCTTTGGACAATCAATCTTTGGTGTATACCTAGACAACATAAGTCACAAAAGCAACCCTTGAACTGTTCTTAGTTCTCATTGTTTTTTTCCTTTCATCCATGAAAACATCTTAGTTAGTAAGTGCTTAGAGAACTTTCCTTACCAGATTCTCCTTGAAGCAACTTACACTTCACACTCAGATAGGTTGTTTCTAAATGTGCTATCCCATAGATACACTATTTCGTATACCCTATATCAAAATTAGAAACCATTAAAAGTCCTTATGTCTTTATCCTGGTTATTAACATTGTCTCATCATGAGAATGGACTATAAAATAATTTTTGACAATGTTGAACCGTCATCAATGACTTGGTTTTATCTCATTGAACCTAGATCTTGGGATCTCCAGTGACAAGATGACTTGTACTTGGCCATAATCCCATTTTCGTCGATGATATCTCAACTCCCTCTCTGGTTAGGCCTTTTGTAATTGGATCCGACATATTATCCTTTGACTTTACATAGTCAATTGTGATAATTAAAATAGAGGGTAGTTGTCTAACAGAATTATGTCTTCTTCTTATTTGACGGGACTTCCCGTTATACCTAACGCTTCTAGGACTTCCTATTACAACTTGTCTCTCACAGTGTATGCATAAAGGGGCGATTGGTTTTGGTCAAAACAGAATATTTTCTAAGAAATTCCAAAGTCATTTAGCTTCTTCACCTGCCTTGTCTTAGGCGATGAATTCAGACTCCATTATAGGGGGGTCTATACATGTTTATTTGGATGATTTCCAAGATATTGCTCGTCCACCAATAGTGAAAATGAATACAGTGTTGGATTTTGTTTCAGTTGACCCAGTAATCCAATTTGCATCATTATATCCTTCAAGAACTACTTGATATTTGTTACAATAAAAAGAACAATTTTGAGTGTCATCAAAGTACCCCAAAACTCTCTTCATTGCCAACCAATGATTTTGATTGGGCTTGCTTCTGTATCAACTCAGTTTACTTATAGCGCAAGCTATGTCTGGTAGTGTTCAATTCATGACATGCATCAAACTTCTCAACACTCTAGCATAGTCCAATTGAGACCGACTTTCACCTTTGTTCTTTGCAAGAGGAAGATTCACATTAATTGCGGTGTTTGCCCTTTTGAAATTCAAATGCTTGAGATTTTCAAGTACCTTTTGAATTTAATGAGATTTAGACAATTTTAGACCGTTAGGAGTTCTTAGAATCTTAATTTCCAATATCAAAACGGCAACTCCTAGATTTTTCATATCAAACTTACTAGCCAACATAGACTTAGTAGTTATTACATTTGCAATGTCTTTGCTCATTATCAGCATGTCATCCACATATAGATATAAAATGACTTCCTAATTTGGAGTATCTTTAATGTAAACAAATGTATCACATTCTGGTTTGATCAAACTTTGCATGTCATTGTTTCGGTGCTTGCTTTAGTCCATAAAGTGACTTAAAAAGTTTGCATACTTTCTTTTCCTTACCAGGAATTATGAAGCCCTCAGGCTGTTCCATGTAAATTTATTCCTCCAGTTCTCCATTTAAGAAGGTCGTTTTTACATTCATTTGATGGATTTCAAGACTGCATACTACGACTAGGGAATTAACATACGAATTGATGTAATCCTATTCATTGGAGAGTATGTGTCAAAATATTCAAGACCTTATTTTTGTTTAAAGACTTTGCCAACAAGTATTGTTTAATATTTCTCAATAGTTCCATCATCTTTCATCTTATTTTCAAAGGTCCATTTTGAACCCAAGGGTTTGTTACCTAGAAGAAGACCAACCAATTCCCAGGTATGATTACTTAGGATTGATTCTATCTCACTATTGACAGCCTCCTTCCAAAAGGTTGAGTAGCTAGAAAACATTGTTTCCTTGAATATTTGAGTCTCACTTTCAAAAAGGAATGTTACAAAATAAGATCCAAATGAAGTAGTTGTCCTTTGACATTTACTTCGCCTTGGACTTTCTCCATTGGTTTTATTCTCTTTTGGTTCTTCTCGGAGTTGTTTAGACCCCCCATTAGATGACTCAAGTCTAGTTTTATACGGATAGATATGTTCAAAAAATTCAGCATTATCTGATTCCCTTATCGTATTATCATGAATATACGGATGTTCGGACTTATGAACCAAAAATCGACATCCCTTACTATTGTGGAATATCCAATAAATACATAATCCATAGTCTTAGGCCCTATTTTTATCCTCTTAGGTATAAGAACCAGAACTTTGGCTAGAAATCCCCACACTTTGAAATATTTCATGTTGGATTTTCTACCTTTCCATTTCTCATAGGGAATAACATGTGTCTTCATGTGAGAAACTCTATTGAGTGTTCGATTTGCAATAAGAATAGCTTCCCCCCACAAGTTTTGTGGTAAACTTGAACTTATAAGTAAGAGATTCATCATTTCCTTTAAAATTTGGTATTTCCTTTCCGCAATCCCATTAGATCGAGGAATGTAATGAGCAACACTTTGATGAATTATTCCATTTCCCAAGTATATTTCTGCAAGTGGAGATTCATATTCTCCGCCTCCATCACTTTTTTGATCATTTTTATCTTTCTATCCAACTAATTTTAAACTTCAATTTTACATTTTCTAGATGTATCTATTGTTTCATCCTTACCATTTAGCAAATAAACATAACAATATCGAGTGCAATCGTCAATAGAAGTTATGAAATACTTTTTCCCACCACGTGATGGAGTTGACTTCATGTCACAATATCAGTATGAATCAGTTCTAAGGGAGTTGAATTCCTTTCAACAGATTTACAAGGATGCTTAGCATACTTAGATTCAACACAAATTTGACATATTGGTTTATTGCACTCAAATTTAGGCAAAAAAGTTAAGATAATAATTTTTCACTAGGTTTTGGTATTAACGTGTCCCAAAGATTCATTCCATAAACATTTAGACTCAAGCAAGTAAGAAGAAGCATAATCTTTGTTTATATAAATTGCAATTACATTGAGTTTGAAAAGACCATCCTAGAGGTAACCTTTTCCGACATACATTTCATTCTTACTCACTACAACTTTATCAGAAATAACTATACATTTGAATCGATTGTTAGTTAGAACTGGAATAGAAACTAAGTTCTTTTGTAATTTCAGAACATACTAGACCATGTTCCAAGTCACCACCTTTCCTGATGTCATTTTTGTTAGGACCTTACTGATTCCTTTTACCTTTGTAACAACTGAGATTGTTATAAACACCTTCTCATCTGTAGGTGCTGAAGTATATGATGAAAATAATTTTTTGTTGGCAAAAACATGAGATGAGGCACAAGAATCTACCCACCATTCTCTTGGATTTCCGACCAAGTTACATTCTTAAAGCATTGCACAAAGATCGTTCATTTCTCCTTTTAATTCAACAAAATATGCATGATCCTTCTTCTTCTTTTCCTTCTTGGTACCCCAATATTCAGTAGGCCTATGACCACTTTTTCCACAATTGAAGCAACTCCCATTGAATTTTGTCTTTGGAGGATTGTTTTTTGGACCAGACATTTTCTTTCTTTTTATTTAATTTTCTAGGTATTCTTTAACAATATTTACTCCAGATTTTGTTGAATTACCATGTGACCTCTTTTCTGCAGCCTTGTTATCCATTTCAATTCTCAATGTTACTATGAGATCTTCAACAATCATCTCCTTGCATTTATGTTTTCAAGTAGTTTTTGAAGTCTTTCCATACTAGAGGTAACTTCTCCATAATTGTAGACACTTGAAAAACATCATTCACAACCAATCCTACATTAAAGATTATGTGAGTATTAAGAATAAACTTAATATTTACAATATAGACGTTAAATAAATTTATACCTTTAGCAAGGAGATCATGGATTATGACCTGCAGTTCTTGAACTTGGGTGACGACGGTCTTACTGTTTATCATCTTATAGTCCAAAAACTTTGCCACAATGAACTTCTTCATTTCGACATCCTCTGTGTTGTACTTATTTTCTAAAACATCCCAAAGTCCTTTTGAAGTTTTGACATTACCATACACATTGTACAGATCATCTTGCAGGCCACTCAAAATATAATTTCTACACAAAATCTGAATGTGTCCATGCTTTTGTTACCAAGAATCGTTCTTCAAGCGGAGTTTCATCCGATAAAATAGGAACATTCTCATTATTAAACCTCTACAAACTCAACGTATTGATATAGAAGAACATCTTCTGTTGTCATCTCTTTAAATCAACTCCAGAAAACTTTGCAGGTTTCTCAGCCGGTGCTAAGGCAGCAGTTGAACGATTGTGTTCAACCGATGTTGTTGCAACATTTACTGTTGGAGCACTCACTGTTCCACCATTTACTTTACTTGAATTAGTCATTTTTTCTGTTACAATAAACAGACAATTTTACTATGTGAAATGCTAACATTAAAAACTAGGTACTTACACAACATGTTTCTAATTTAATGATAAAGTTTTTAAGTTCTTTAAATCATTAACCGAATGAATTTTAAAAAATCAAACATAGTAGAAAACTATAAAGGTTTTAATCTCCTGAAACCTTAAATAAAGAAACTATCAAAATTCTTAAGATTCTTATTTTATGTATTAAGGTTTAGTCAAAAATACAGAAAATACAAACTAAATGAAATATATAGAATATTGTGAATCCGAGTCCAAAGAAATCACTGTGTTTCCTGAAGAAATTTAATCCCCTCACTATACCCGAGGTTACAAATTAATTTCTCCCAAGATAAAATGGATTAACATGTTAAAGAAGTAGTGGTACCTCAAACTTCAATAACTTTAGCGAACGCAAGAACAGTAACAAGAGCACACACAGACTCGGTCGATTGACAATTTTGTTTATGAGAGAAAATGTATGCAGAGAGAAAATTAACTAACAACGTGAACTTAATGAAATCCATTACATTAAATTCATTTTGTTAATTAACTAATTAACTAACATCCTAAAATAATTTATAAGAGAAAATAAATTACAAAAAATAATTTATTTAATGAGATTGATGAAATAAATTTTTTCAAAAAATATTATTAATGAATCACATCAAAATTCGAAGCCGAAGCCGAGGCCGAGCGAGCGACGACCATGACGCAAGGGAGCACCTTCTTCTTAACCCTTTGAGACGTAATGGAAGTGTTTCCTAATATAAGGACAACAATTTCTTTTATTCTACCAATAAGGGAGAAATAACTTTTCATTTGCACTTTGCAAATGACTTTTCATTTGCACTTTGCAAATGACTTTTCATTTTTCCCTCCAAAATTGATTCCCTCACTTTTCAATTTTTCTCTTCTCTTTTCCAATTCATATTTTTTTAAACCCAACAACCACCACCACCATCACCAATGATTCAACAAATAATATTAAATAATACGATTCTCAGTTCTGTTGATTAACTAGCCAATCCATGGCTGGAGATTTATCTCTCTGACCATTAAGGAAGTTTACCTTTCGTATGAACAAAAATGACTTACTGCTGAAAGAATCCTTACTCATTTTGTTTCAATTTACATGTCACTTAATTTACTCTAAGACTTACCTAAATATTGACGTCATTTCATTTACATATATCCCAATTATAACTTACAAAAAATTGAATAAATTAAATTGTTTAATTTTAAATATTGATGTGATGTATTTATGTTAAACTAACTTTTTAGGAATATATTACTCCTCCACACTCCATTTAATTAATCGTGATTGTAATTTATGATTTTAGATGTGTTATAATAAGTTCATAGTTATAAAAGTATGTCATTAAGATGCTCAAGTATTTATTAAGCCGATAGTGAAAAAAGAAGGGTGTATTCTCTCAATTTACAAATTATTTCCAAGAAGTTCAAATAGCATTTCCATTCATTAATTGATTGCAAAATTAGATTTTGCATCATAATATGTTCCAAATGTCAAAGAATGTTAAGTTCAGGGATAAGAAAAACAACATTATTTAATGGTTTTCGTCTTTAATAAAATATTAATTTTATTCCTCATGGTCAATTGTTTTATTTCCATGGTAAGATCTCAAATTTCACTAAATCAAGGTTTTTTCTTCTATTAATAAGTTAATTATGACATTTTCCTTTTAGAGTGTTTGGTATTAAGGAAAATATTTTTCATGGAAAATGTTTTCTTGGAAACAAGTAGATTTTTTACTTATTTTCTCGTGTTTGGTTGTTGAATAGAAAAAAATATTTTTCGAAAAATATTTTGATTAGTAAATGGATTTTTTTTTGAGAAATATATTTTTAATTTACTAGAGTAGATAATAATTTTTGAAATTGAAAATATTTTTTTAAAACAAATTTAATTTTTTTGGGAGTGGGGTCGAGGGTAGGGGTGAAAAATAAAAATTTGAAGTTGAAAATATTTTTTACAAACAAATTTTTTTTTTTTGAGGTTGGCGGTGGGGGTGGGGGCAGCTAGGGGGTGGGTGGCGGGGGGGGGGGGGATCAAGGGTATGGGCAATAAATGAAATATTTGAAGTAGAAAATATCTTTTTAATAAAACATAATTCTCTTGGGGGTTGGGTTGGGGAGGTAGAAAACTGAAAAAATAAAATTTTGAAGTTGAAATTTTTTTTTTTAAACAAACTTAATTTTTTTTGGAGGGGGGGGGGAGGGGGGGTCGATGGTAGAGGTGAAAAAAATAAAAATTTAAAGTATAAAATATTTTTTTCAAAATGAACTTAAATTTTCTTTTGAAGTGGTGGAGGGCTGGTAAGGGGGATGATGGAAGAGGAGGCGGCGATAAAAAATAAAAAGTTGAAATTAGAAATATCTTTTTAAAAAACAATTGTTAATATTATCCTTTTGGGTGGGGAGGGGGGTGGGGGAGGTAGGGGCTGAGGTGGGGGTTAGAGTGGGGTAAAAAAACCGAAGTTAAAAATATTTTTTAAAAAACAAGCTTCAAATTATTGTTTTTTCGGGATGGGGAGCGGGGTGGGTGGATGGCTGGTTTGAGGGTAGGGACAAAATAAATTGATTTTTTCAATAATAAAAAATTATAATTTTTAGTTGGAAGAGACTTTTGGGGAAAAAAATTCTTAAGTTTTGAAGGGAAGTCATTTTCCTTAATTCTGATGAAAATGAACTGATTTGGAAATCATTTTTCAAAATATTTAACCCAACAAAACATGAGAACATTGAAAAACACTTTCCGCAAAAATGTTTTTTCTTCATACCAATATGAAGTATAACACACTAGAAAAATTCATAACTAATTTATTCAATTTAAATGAGTAAAGCTCAAATGTCACGACCCGAGCTATCCTCGAGAGACGGACACGGAACCGAGAACCAGAAGTGATCCCAAGCTAACCCTACTGGCATGATCATAAGCATATTAATGAAAATAAACTGAAGAGGAAGCTAAATCATAATTTAAAATGAAAGATGGGGAACACCCACATTCTACAACTGAGATATGTGAAATTCTGATGTGTTTTAATACAAGGAAGTTATTAACTCAATACAAAGCTGAAACTAACTATGTTTGAAAATAGCCTATAAACTGACTAGAAATGCTGGGACGAAACCCCAGCTAAGTCTAGCAAAAACTGAAACTAAAGGACTAAATACTGGAAATAAGCTCATTACTATTGTCTTTGGAGAATGAGGACACACCACTAAATCTGCTGAACTACAGATTGAAAATCGATCTAAGCACGATCTGAATGTTGAGAACCTGTACCTACATCACGAGAAGATGTAGCGCATGTATGCGTCATTAAATGAAGGTACTGAGCATGTATGATAGAGTAAAGCTGAAATAAAACACAACTGAACAAACACCAAAAATAATGCTGAGCTAACTGGATGCAATGACCAAATTCATAACATGTTGAGACTGGATATTAGCTGAACTACAAATGTCGTAAATGCATTATAGAGTCTGATGATACACTCAAATTTACTTCTTGAAAAGAAGTATAAGAGGTCATATCAAGTAAAGAACCCAACTATGAGGTTGGGGATCGATCCCACGAGTAAAATGATTTAGACTTAACTTTAACCTACAATTACTTCTATTTAATCAAGTCCTTTCCGAAAACAGGTAAATTAAGGGGGGTTTTAAATAACAAATGAATTAAATATTTCTAAGTAAACAAGTAGCAAGTATGAATATTTGATATTTATCTAGTGATGAGAGTAACAAGGGCATAAGTGTTCCCCACAGGTTCATAAGGCGGTAATTCTAGTTATAACAATCTTTTCCTAGTATCTTGCATGCAAAGTGGTAAGTTATGTATCCTTAATTATTTGGTCCGGCAACTTGGAAATTTCACTCCGCACCATAGTCTGTCTACGTGCGTATGATTTACTAAACCTTATACCTCATATTAACCATCATAATAGATGTATGACTTAGTTGATACTTTGCACCAATCAACACTAGCCTATTAGATAATGTATACTAAATCTACGTTGATAATTTTTTCCTTATTATCTTTCTCCTTGGTCCGTCAAGTAGAAACAAGGCGAGTTCTAATGCGTGCACTCGTTAAAAAGAGATCTAAATGAAAGAATTATCAATACATTCAAGACACTATTCTAGAATTATTTTTTTAGGTAGTTTTTACCTTGTTATTTACCCATGGTTCCCACAACCCTAGTTATGGATTTAGTTACCCATGTTAACAGTCACACAATTCATATTGATTAGACAAGAATTCATGTACTTACTTTGATGAGATAGAAGAAAATCAAGAAAATTACTTGAATAAATCAAAGTCTTGCAACAAACGATTCCGGAAAGTAGAGTATTTCCCAAAATCTCAAGTTCAACAACTAGGATAATAAAATAAAAAATGCCAAAGAGTATAACCCAAAAACGAGATTTTTACAAGTATTTATAATAAAGAAGTCCAACATAAAAAGAAAATCTATTTAATGAAAATCTGCCCAAAAACGCGTATGAGTCGACGTCCGGACCGACGGACCGTCAAGGCCACGACGGACCGTCGAGGCCTCCCGTCGTTCCACACTTAGAATTTATTTCAACTGCTTTCTTTTCCAACTCACTGTTACCATCGATTGAGTGCACGACAGTCCGTCGATGTCTTCCGTTTCTCCACACTTAGAATCTTTTCAAGACGGGTACTGGCTACTTTATGTTAGCAATGACGGATGTGCACGACGGTCCATCGTCGAGATGATGGTCCGTCGATAGCTTCTGTATCCCCACACTTGGTTAGAATTACCTGATCTTCCTTCAGCAGCATTTTCTTCAGACGACGATTGCCACCTACGGACCATAGAGGGGTCGACGGACCGTCGATGGCTCCGTAGGCCATCACTTCTGCAATTTCAGCACAGTTCTTCCGCGTTTTCATTTTGGACAGATTTCATGCAAACAAAGAGAAAAATACATTAAGACTACTACAAAAAGGCCTTAGACACACACTAAACTAAAGGAAAAAAGCATTGAAAGTACTATAAAACCACGGTACATAAACACCCTCAACTTAAATTCATTGTTTGTCCTCAAGCGACGCACTATGACTCACCACAAAACCTTTGTACAAGAGTATCCTTATTTTAGCTTTCGCAATCATCTGGCTATCAATCCTGATTATTTTCATTATGTTTATGCATGCTATAACTATTAGGCTCTCTCATGTGGATCAGACCATTAAAGAAACTCACCATACACCGATACCTATCCTCTTTGATCTCTCACCAAGCTACCAATTTTCCGGTATTGCAACTAGTGTCCTCACTTCAAAACAACATCCTTATTTTTCGCACAATGCTTTCAGTTTGAGTAAAAGGATTATTTTTTTCAACACTCGCTCTCAGAACAACTTCACACCTCATTTATACTTGTTTCCATATGCTTACCCTTATTTTCACTACTCTAAGTTCACCATAATAGACAGTTAGGATCACGTTAAGACTTTCTTAGCTTGTTACTTAGGCTCAGGGTCAGGTAGGGTACATTGGTTGTATTTTAGTGACTTATTTCCCTCCTTGACATAACGGCTAAGTGTCCTACCTTTTCATTGTTTTATTATGCCATATTTCTTAATTTTTTATATTCTTTCGACTTATGTTTCTCCTTTGTTTCTCCTTTTGTGTAAGTATTTTTTTTCACTTTGCTTTCAACTTTTCTTGAGTCACTTTTCTTTTGTTCTTTATCTTTCTTTATTCTTTCTACCCCATTTTTCAGAGCTTTCCTCAACTATCTACCCTCAACTCATGGTTTTCCCATGAGTCAAGGTATACAATACCCAAGATTGATTCTGGACCACGACAAGGTTGTTTTCTGCATTAGCCACCCTCAACTTATGCTTTTGGCATAAGCTGAGGTGCACATGTCAAAGGAGGTAGCAGGGCCAACACATTGTTCCTAGAAAAGATCAGTTTGGTGACAAAGAAAGGTCTATTTAAAGCTCAAATCATTTGTATCAAGAAGGAATTAATTTCATTCGGTTTTCTGTTATATAGGCTAAAGATTAACTATCTTGAACAAGGGCCTATGATCCTTTCCTAATTGTCTATCACAACTTACTTTTAGCATGACTAACAAGGAAAGTTCTACCTCAGTACCAATGGTGGACTGTTCAAATTTTCCTCACACTTACTTGATATCTCATTATTCTACCAGATTATTAGACACCTAGTTCGAGTTTTAGATTTAGGGTCATGTCGTGGTGTATCTCTATGTCATGCTTAGAGCCACACATTCATCAGTTACTATGCCTAGTCATGCAGCATTATCTTTAAATCAGGATATCATTTTGTTTAGACATCATGCTTTTAGATTCCATTTCTATAATATGTAAAAAAGATACCAACATGTCAGTTCAACAATAAAATAACAAGTCTATTGGGGAAAAAGAATACAGGCAAGAAAACCCCAAGAGAGGATCGTGAGTTGGGCTACTCAGACGTCACCTTAGCACTCATTTTTCATTTACCCCACCCCCCAAAAAAAGACATGCAATTGTCCCCAATGCATAAAAGTATATAAAATAGTGTGGTAGGTGAAGCAAACCTGAAGTCTGTTGACACCCAATTTTGACCAACCTTTAACTTTTTTTTAGGAATGATATTCAATTATATACATATTTGAAAATTTATTTTAAGTTTATAATTGTAGTCGATTTTACATAAAACTTATATATTTAGTATGTTTATTTTATAAAACTATTTTAAATAATATCAAAATATTTTTAAAAATTCTTAATAAATTTTGAAATAATTATTTTATTCAAATATTATAAAATTAAGTGATTTTAATTATATAAAAAAATTATTATATTTCTAGTATTTTAATTGAATAGCATCTCTTTAAATTTTCCTCAATTTTTTTTTAAAAATAGTTCATTCTATTTCAAGTTATTTCAATTCTAATTCCTCCAACTCAAATCTTATTTCAATAGTAACCACCCTTTCAATACAATTCTAGCAAATTTCTATTGAAATTATAGTCATTCCATATCCATGCCATTTAATCTAAGACTCTTTTTATTTTGAATCTCATCCGTCCATCCCTTAGATTAAATCCTAACCGCTTATACAATTTTCATCAAATGGTTAAGATCAACACTTTACTTTTCTACCTAAAAAGACCGAAACCTGAAAAACTAATTCACTCTTTTTCTTCCTTCCTCTCTCTATCTTTTTCATCTCCCTCTCTTAACAGATCTGCCTCCCCCTCTCCCTCTCTCCATTCTTTCCGGCGACCCCTCTTCTCTCTTCCTTCTCCAGCGCCACTCTCTCCTCTCCTCCGCCTCTCGTTCTTCTCGCCTTCCCCTTCTTTTTCCGTTCTCTCTTTTTTGCAGGATTAGGTGCAGCAGTAGCAGCGAGAACCTGCAGCTCGGACAACTCCCACATGGCCAGCAACTTTGAGCGAAGAATTTGGATAAGGGCAGATCGTTACAGATCTGTCCGAGGTATTTTTTATATATATATTAGTCTCAAATCATAATGGGCTGATTTGTTCTTGAAATTCATGTTTCGCTTCTTGAATCCATGTTCAAATTATTTTTACTCCCTTAATAGCTTCTAATTTGCTATGAATGCTTGCTAATTTGATTAATTTTGGATGTGCTAAATCGTTATTTGGCCCTTTCCTTTGGTCAATTGATGTCCATTGCATCTATGGTAAAAAGTTTGGTCATCTAATGTCGTGTGTAAAAGCTGGAAATTATCGTAATTGGTATATCTTTGAGATTTTAAATATTGTGTGACATTGCAATTAAGTCGGACATTTTCCCACTCTTTTCATCTAAGTTAGTGTATAACCAATTGATTAAAATGATGTCTTAATGGTCGCTCATGTGTTAATAGTTTAACCTTATGTTTTGACTGATGAATGGGTCATTCACTCGTTTAGCTGAGCTAGTTATTTTCTTGTCAATTTGCTCTTTCATCTAACTACGATAAGTCAACATTATTTGTGAACATTTATTTGATTTAGACTAAATCTTAATAATTTGGTGACTCCTTAATTGATCTTTTTGCCCTGCTCTCGCCTCTTTTCTTATTTGATAAGAAATAATTCAAAATTCATCCGTTTTGGCTCCTCTTTATTTAAGGAAAAAATATAAATTAATCCCTCCTTTCTTTAATATTTGGCTGGATTAATTCTTACTTGTTGTTTATGGCAACCTTATTATTTCCTTGTCATATTTAGTTGTTCATATATTTGGTAAAATAAATTAAAATTAAATTTGAATTTGACTCTTCTTCACTTAAGGAAAATATTAGATTTTATTCCTAATTATTTCTTACTTGTTTATATGTAGAAATTATATGTTTTAATAAATTTTATTTGGCCCTTCCTTATTCAAGGAATATATTACTCTTCCTAATTTATTATTATTTGTTTATATTTTGTAGCATAATAATAATATAATATTATTTTGGATCTTCGTTATTTAAGGTAAAATATTATTGTTTCTCCTAACTTTTATTCTTACTAGTTTTTTTTTTTGGTAATGAAATATTCTTAAAAGTTTCTCATTTCTAGCTCTTCTTTATTAAAGGGAAAAAAATATATTACTCTCTCTTAATTTATTCTTACTTGCTTATATTTGGTTAAAAAATTATTTTTTTCCTGATTTTGGCTCTACTTTAAAATAAGGAAAATGGTATTATACTTGATTTCTTTAAATAATTATTTTCCTTATTTGTTTCCCCTCTTCTACTATATAAAGAGACCCCTTTTCATTCTTTTATCACACACTCTCACATCTTGAGAAGAGCTCACATTCTCCCAACTCACACTAAACTCATTCATTCTCTCTCTCAACACAAGAACTAGACTTCTTAACTCTCTCATTGCTCTCTTGATACTCTTGAACGAAATAAGTTTCCGGTAACCTTCAAGTTCTGCTTTGCTATTTTGCTTTTGTTCGAGTAAAGGTTGGATCAACTTGTTTTCATTCATTTTCTTCTTAACCGGTTAGTATTCTTAATTAGCATTCACATTATATTTTTTTTGTATTCGTACATTTTTGTAAGTTCATTTTTCTATTCCTTTTGATATGCATAAGTTGTTAAATAATTGCATATGTGTCTCATGTTGTCTAAAATAAATTTGATTACTTGTGTAGTTATTTGATTGTTTTGACATGTTTAAACTTGAATTTCAAGTTGAAGAAGACACATCATTTGCTTAATTCATATATTTCTTATTTATTTATTTGACTTTCTTTTTTGTAATATTTGTATAACTCTAAAGCCCTTATATATGATATAAGATTTGGGGGGTAAGCTATAAGGGGAGGGATATATATATATATATATATACATATATATATATATATATATATATATATATATATATATATATATATATATATATATATATGTTAATTATTTTTCTTTCCTTATTATGTTTTTTACTATGTGATTGATATAAATTTTCCGTCTATTACTAATGTCATTAGAATAGGCAACATATTGGAATCACCCAAATGGTCTATTCAAAATCAATTATTTTTTTGCCTTGTTTAATTAGCTTGAATTAATAGGAGCTTGATAACCTTACTAATGTTAGTAACCTAGATCTTAGCTTTTATATGTTAATAATTTTTTCGGCATGCTAATGAACTTAACAAGAGAAAGCGAACCTTTTAAAACTAATTTCCACATGTTCACCTAGAAATCATGTTTATAGGTATTATAAATTAACAAGGTTTCTACATGACTAATGTTGTTTAACAAATTCAAGTTCATAATGAGTTTTAAAATAACTAGATTTCAATAATTTTTGAATGTTGAAATCAAATCCTAATAATTTAGTAGGCGCATTGGTTAGACGTTAAATATACGTTATAATAGCATTGTCTTATGATGTAGAAATCATGCCTAAGAATTAAAATGTTTTTTCCATATCATTTGGAGTTACAAAATCATGCCTATATGTGTTGCTCCATTCTGAATAGCTAGAAATCATGTTTATAGGTTTGTAAATAAATTTTTAGCATATCCATAATTAAAATAAAATTTGTTGTGCATATTTTACCCCTTTTAAATTAGCTAATATTATTAATTAGCAATCTTATTTGTCCTCTTAAAGATTTCCGCACTTGTGATGCAATATGTTGTTTCTTTAAAATTATAATAATAATAAAAAGAAAAATTTTGGTTGCATTTAACAAATTGCTTGACTTTTAAATATATTTCACACTAAAATCTTTGCATTTATTTATTGACTACATTAATGCTCTACTAGTTTTTTTTTCTTTTTTACAAAGATTTACAACATGTTTTTTCGTCATTGTTCAATCCTCCTTTCAAACTCTTGATAGATTATGACATTTATTTTAATGTGTGTGTGTGTGTCTGTGTGTGTGTGTGTGTGTGTGTGTCAATTTTTTATATTTTCGCACATTTTATTCCTATTTGGTGCGGCATAATAAATTAAATTGAATTATTTTTATATCCATTTGTGCATAAATAATTGAAGTAATCTTAATTGTTTAGTAATTTATTTGGGGTAGCTTAAAATAAAAAATAAGACATTTAGTGGCTTATCTATTTGTCTATTTTTGTCTTCTCGCTTATTTTTATTTAATTGATTATTATTTGTTGTGTTTATTATTTCTATCACCTTTTTTGGCATGCTTAAATAATCAATTATAAAAATAATATGAGCTATTTGTTCGACTTGTTATATCATATAGTCTCATATGCTAAATTAAATAAAAAATAAGTTTAATTGTTTCTTTATTGCTATCACCTAGACTTGCATGTTTAAATTAACTAAAGTAATAATAAAAAAATTAATTCCATAGTAATATGTCATCACTTAGCAAGCATATAAATAAATAATAATGAAGTGACCTTGATTTCTACTTGTAACCCCCACATAAATTGCATGAGATACGGCCGGGATCCACATTTGTGGACCTCGAGGGATGCCTTACACCTTCCCCTCGAGGTAATTTTGAATTCTTACCTTGATCTCCGACTCGTTGACCTTAGATATACTTAGTTAGGTTAGATAGGTGCCCTAACACGCCTTAATTCGTTAGGTGGCGACTCCTTAAACTCAAAATCCCAAAAGAGTTGTTAGGTTGGCACAAAACGTGTTTTGATGAAAAATGGGGCGCGACAGAATGACGACACTGCTGGGGATATTAGGCTCTTACCATTATGTGTCTAATGATTATTTATGTGGGGTTTACTTTATTTGGTAATCAAATCATTTTGTTAATTGCTTACCATGCTTAGTTTATTTTGTTGTCTTATTTATCGTCTTGTTTCCATGTTTCACCCCTTTCCCTCTTTCCTATTTGTTTATTAATATGTTTCACCTTTTTCCTTTTTCCTTATTCATTTCCTTGCATGTTTACCTTCTCTCCTTATTTGTGTGATTTTTTTTATATATTTACTTTCCTTTATTAATTTATGCGTATTTTTTTTATTTATTGTTTTATAAACTGCCTACATGTTACCGCTTTCCAATCTAAGTGCTAAGTGTTTATTGCTTTGATAACTGTCATTCCGCTCATACTTTTCCCAATTGGGAACCTCTTTCTTTTTTATTTTGTTCTCATGATGGTGTGCCTTTGCACCTCTCACAACTACTCCATTTCACTTCAAACACCTATTATAGAGAGTCGGCATATGTGTTGACGTAACGGATAGTTTTACTACCTCGAAACCACGAGCCTCTCTCATAGAATCACTTTCAAGTCCGTGTCAAGCCAACTCTTAGTAGTCCTAGTTAGGTCATATATGGTGCATAAAACCTAGGTGGTTCGACCCTTGGTGTCAATCCACATAATTAATAGACACCCTAATGTCTAAAGGTCCCAACACCCTCTAGACAAATTGCATACCTATGTGTCAATTTAATCATCACATTTAAATCAAGTCATTATGTCAAAATGGAGTTAAAATCTTTCTTTGACTCTGTACTTCAAATTGGCAAAGTATAACTTGAATCAATTATGTGACTTTATTCTATTAACTGTTATAATTGTCCCACTTTGAGGGTATTGTGCCACTCATTTGAAATTATAACTTTGGCTCACTATATAATAACTTGCTTTTGTGTTTGATTTACTTCTTTGACTAAAGGTTGTCTAGTATTGGACATTGGCTCGACTAAGAACCTGCAATATGACAAATATGTTCAACCATCGAAAAAATCACCCCTCTTGTCATCCAACACAAAGTACCTTTTGGATCAGCTCTCCTCGTCCTATTCCTGCTCACACCCTCTCTCAACAAAGGTCTCCAAGACGCCTCAACTTTGATGCTTTACAGTATGAGGGAATAGATGATAAAATAGAGAAGTCTAAGCTAGATGCACTGTAGCGAAAAATGCATGACTTGGAGTAAAAGGTGAATGGAGGACTAAACTCAATACCTGCTCATGACCTGATATAAAAATAAATTTTGTACACCCACGAGTTTAATTGCCATCGGGATTTAAAATTCCAAAATTCAACGTGTTCTATGGATGTGGGATCCAATTGCACATCTCAAATATTTTGGCAGCAGGCTAGTTGGCTTAGAAAACAATGAAGCGCTCCTAATGAGGTTATTTGTTCAAAGCATATCAGGAATAGCCTTCACTTGGTACGTCAAACAAGACTTTGACAAATGACTCACATGGGAAAACATAGTCTGAGCAGTAGACAAGGCTAAAGATTTTTGTTTCTTGGTGGACCATGATATCAAACATGTTCCTAGGAAGTGAGCCATACTTGTGGTACATTTGTTGTTGACCGCGTATGGAGTATAATCATCAACATCTGCATAAACAACGAGATTAAAAATTCTTTCTTTGGAGTACCAAAGTTCCAGATTAGTGGTTCCTTTGAGATACCTGAAAATTATTTAATCAGATTTAAGATGAGATTCTTTGGAATTTGCTTGTAACCTGGAACCAAAACCTACACCAAACACTATATTAGGTCTCGTTGCAGTAACAGAGAATTATTCCCATGTACACCTGTTTCTCAACATATGCACCTATTTCATCCATATCCAGCTTAGGAGTATCGATTTCCCTTGTTTCAGTCATGTTGAATTTTTTGAGAAATTCCTTCGCATACTTTTGTTTATGAATCAAGGTATATATATGTGTATCCTTGATTTGTAATCCAAGAAAGAAATTAAATTCACCATTCATGCTCATTTCAAACTCTCCACTCATAAGTTTAACAAACTCTTGAGTCATCATACAATTTGTAGATCCAAAGACTATGTCATCATCATATATGTTGTAGATGGATCATGTGGTGAACAATTGTTATGGATCAAAGAATAATCGTTGGATTTTGGTTCAAATTTTGGTAGGATTCCTATCTTATGTGAAAATACTAGTGCTATTAATAAATCAAAGAATCTCGTGCAACATAAACGAAGAAAATACATGAGACACCTCAGACAGAATATGTTGTAGATGGATCATATGGTGAACAGTTGTTATGGATCAAAGAATAATTATTGGATTTTGGTTTAATTTTTGGTAGGATTCAAAATACTAGTACTATTAATAAAAGCAAAGAATCTCGTGCAACATAAACGAAGCAAACACATGAGACACAATTTTCTGTGAGATAATGTAGAGAAAGGTCACATATCAATAATGTTCTACTCCTCTGACGAAAAAATTGTTAACATTTTTATCAAGGCATTACGTAGAGTGCATATTGGCAAAAGTAGACTAGACTTGGGGATGATTAAGAATGTATAATTTCCCTCCCTCAATAATTGGTTAGAAAAATGTCACTATACGAAATAATAAGTGTTTAGGCGAGGAAGTGATAATTTCTCTAGTCTATTAAAGACATTCACTTGTATATCAATTTTTTCCTTATCAACTCTCTTAAATTCTCATGGATCTTTGTTACAATGAGCAGTGAAATATTTTGCCAATCTGTGTTTTGAAATATAGAATTACCGATTCCAATAAAACTCTGTAGAAACACAAAATTATCAAAGTTTAATGAACCAATAAGAAAGATGAATAAAATTAATACCAAAAAACTAAAATCTGTAAACGTACCAAAATCTGGAAAATTGGAACAGAAAAAGATTAAGCCCACTGAATACACAGTGTCTCCTTAAGAAAATTATTTCCCTCGACTATCTGAGTTTTGATACGGAATATTTCCTCCTAGGATAGAATGATATCAATCACCAGTCTATTCATATCCAAAATCTGGTGTTAGCCAACCACTCAACAGTAGTAAAGTAACAAAGAATTTTTTGTGTAGAAGAAGAAGTCATAAAAACTTATAGGGAAAAAATCTAAAGAATCAATTTATTTGTAGGCAAGTGAAATAGGTTCTGAAAGATTGAAACCCTTTCAGAATCCACTGACCAATCATGAATGTTGCAATATTTGAAACGGTCATGATTGTTCCTGAAAGTTTCAAACTTCCAGAACAATCACTTCCAATGGTGGGAAATTAAAATATAACAAGAAAAAATTAAAATAAAATGGGTCACGTGCTGATCCGAGTTGGGTCGGTCAATTAACTAATTAAGTGAAACATTTTGTCAATTTAATTTACTTTAATTTTATTAAATAAATAAATTAACTAAATAATTAAAAGAAACTTTGTCCAAAAACTAATCTCCCGATCAATCATTTCACAAAGTCGAAGCCAAGCCGAGCGAGCAACGATGATGGCGCCAGGGCCCCCCTCTTTTCAACTCTTGTAACAATTAATAGGAGTGTTTCTATATTTAAAATATCCTAGTTTTTTTTCACCACCGACGTGGAAAAAATGCCTTTTCACTAAAGCATAAGAGGACTTTTCAAATTTCCGACACTTCAATTTCTCAACTTTTCAAGTTCCTCTCTTTTTCATGTTCCCTCCATTTCCCATTAACTCTTGCTACATACCAAACAATTCCCCACATGAATGGGGAATGATTATAACTTAGGAATGTGCGAACAAGTTTGTATTTTGCAAACAAGGATCAATTGCATCTGGATATGTAGGTTTCTCCTTGGACTTTACGTAGTGAACATATGTCGTATATACTCGATCAAAAGGTAGATGTGATATTTTGGAACTGGAGAATTTTGGTGTATACCTATACAACCATGTGTCACACAATTAACCCTTCATTGTTTTTGGTTCTTACGGTTGTGTTCGTTCAGCCATAAACACCTCTTGGTTTCATGAGTGTACTGAAAATAGGCCTTTAACATAAAATTCTCTTTGAGGCTTCTTACATTTAACTCTTACATAGTTGATTTCTAACCGTGTCATCTCGTAGATACACTATTTGGTCAAATATGTCAAACTTAACAAATGATTGAAAACCGTAAGCTTTATTAACTCATGAACAAGCCTTAAAGTCTTGACCTTGTTCCTGAACATTGTCTTCATCATGAAAATGGATTGATTTGATTGACGTCGAACCATCAGTCAAAACTTTGTTTTTGTTTTTTGTTTCTAGCTCTTGGGATCTCTAGTCTTCTAGATTGAGTTATTGCATGTAGACTTGTCCTAAGTCATAAGCCCATTACCTTCGATGATCTTCAACTACCTCTCTCACTAGGCCTTTCCTTTGTGGATTTGACACATTAACGCTTGACTTCACAGAGTCAATTCTAATATTCCACTAAAGAGAAATTGTCTTATGGTGTTATGTCTCCGTCGTATATGACTAGACTTACTGTTGTACATGACGCTCCCTTCCCTACCTATTTCTGCTTGACTATCGCAATGTATGCAAATAGGTCCAAAGGTTTGGGCCAAAATGGAATACCCTCCAGAAAATTCCGGAGTCATTCAACTTCTTCACCAGCCTTATCTAAAGCAACAAATTTGGATTTCACTGTGGAGCAAGCGATACATGTTTGTTTGGAAAATTTCCAAGAAACTGCTCATCCACCAAGTGTAAACACATAACTATTTGTGGATTTTACTTCATTTGACCCAATTTGCATCACTATATACTTTAATCACGACAGAATATTTATTATAATGCAAAACATAGTGTTGTGTATGTTTCAGATACCCCAACAAACGTTTCATTGCCATCGAGTGAGTTTGATTCAAATTACTAGTCAACCGAATCAGTTCGGCAATAGCACATGCTATATATGGTCATGTACAATTCATAATATACATCAAACTTCCTAACACTTTGCGTATTCCAATTGAGAGTCACTTTAACCTTAGTTCTTTTGAAATGTAAAGCTCAAATCAATTGGAGTTTTGACAACATTGAAATTCAAGAACTTGAAATTATGAAATATTCTTTCAATATAATGAGATTGAGATAATGCTAGTCCCTAACGAGTTTTGAGAATCCTGAACCCTAAGATCAAATTGGCAACTCCTAAGTCCTTTATATCGAACTTCTTGGACAATATACACTTAGTAGCATTTATATCACCAATAGTTTTACTCATCAATAACACGTCATCAACATACAGACAAATAATGACTTCATGATTCAGATTATTTTAATATTAACACACTTATCACATTCCTTAATCTTGAATCCATTTGGCAACATTGTTTGGTCAAATTTGGCATGACATTGTTTGGGTGCTTCCTTGATTCCATAAAGCAATTTCACAAGTTTGCACACTTTTTCTTCTTTACCAGGAACTACAAACCATTCAGGTTGTTCCAAGTAAATTTCTTCCTCATACTCTCCATTTTAGAAGGTTGTGGTTATATCAATTTGGTAGATTTTAAGATCATACACTACCACTAGTGCTATTAACATCCTAATTGATGTTATCCTTATTACTAGAGAGTATGTGTAAAAGTAGTTAGACCATCCTTTTGTCTCTATCCTTTGACTACAAGTCTAGCCTTATATTTTTAAATCGCTCCATCACATTTCATTTTCCTTTTGAAGATCCACTCTGATCCTAAATGTGTATTTTCTTGAGGAAGATCAACCAATTCACAAGAATGATTACTTAAAATTTATTCGATCTCAGTAAGGGAAGATTCTTTACAATAAATTGACTTAGACGAAGACACAACTTCTTTAAATGTTTGAGGCTCATTTTCAAATAACAGTGCTAGAAATTGTGGTCCGAAAGAAGTGGATTTCTGTTAGCGAGTGCTACATGTAGGATCCTTACTAGGTAGTGTATTTTCCATTGATTTTTCTCGTTGTCAGTTAGGTATTTCGGTTGTCTACTCACATTTTGTTTTATACGGATACATGTGTTCAAAAAACTCTATGTTATCTGACTCAACTATCTTTTTAATATAAATCTTATAATTATTAGATTTGTGAACCAAAAACCAGAAGACCTTACTTTTCACAACATATTAAATGAATACACAATCCACCATTTCTGGTCCAATTTTCACCTTTTTTGTAAAGGAACCTCTATATTCGCTAGACACCCGCATTCTTTGAAATATTTCAAGTTAGGTTTTCTTCCTTTCCACAACTCATATTGAATTGATTGTGTGTTTTTGTATGCGGTACCTTATTGAGTATCTTCTTAGCCATAAGTGTTGCTACGTGACAAAGGTTTCACAGTGAACCATAATTGATCATCAAGGCATTCATCATTTCCTTTAATATTACGTTCTTCTGTTCCTCCAAATCATTTGAATGTGGTGTATAGGGTGCAGTAGTTTGATAAATAATATCATATTCCACACATATCTCTGCAAAAGGAGATCTGTATTCTCCACCCCTATCACTTCGAATTATTTTTATCTTCAAACTCAAGTGGTTCTCCATTTCATTTTTGTATTGCTTGAATGCATTACTTGATTCATCCTAACTATTAAGCAAATATACATAACAAAATCGAGTGCATTCGTCAATAAAAGTAATAAGATATTTTTTTCCCACCACCTGATAGTGTCGACTTCATGTCGCATATATCTGTGTGAATTAAGTCTAAAGGTTTTGAATTTCTTTCATGCCTTTTTGAGTAAATCTTCATGCCTTTTTGAGTAAATCTTCATTAAACCTCTATGATCAGCATACCTTTATTAGTAATCTTCATGCTAAATCGAGTTTGGGAAGTGACATGGGTTCATCATGCAATTTGATTGAAAATTACACTCAAACCAGTAGATAATCATCAATACATTAATATTATACTTTTGAAATCAATTTAAAAAAAAATCTAGGGCTATATTGAGGAAGAAGAGATTTGATCACGTAACTTCTTTAAAAACGTTGAAGAGGACTCTCTAAATGAAATATTAACTAGAGATCAAGCTGACCTTCAACTTCACCTTTCATGGAGGTTTCTAGAGAGGATAATTTGCGAGAGGTAATTTTTAATTTTGACTTGAGCATGGGTAAAGGCTATTCACGTTTTAGATCAAATTTATGTACTCCAAAATAGGTAAATAAACCTCCTAGGGTCATTTTAGCATATGGGGTGAATTTCTCATTCACCCCAATAGGGAGCGTGCATGGCAGTCACTGAAGGCCTACATTGACAGATCAAACGACGGGGCATTGGTCCATCAACGGACTGTTCTTTGCCTTCCATCGTTTTGGTATGAGGCGGTCATGTGGCCAATCCTTCTACGGGATAAGATCCCATCGACGCCTCCCCATCGACGGGGTTTCAGTCCACTGACGAAGCGTCGATTGGCTCGTCGATTGACACTGCCAAGGCGGTGTCTCGATAGCTTTTGTGTCCTTCTTGTGGGCCCTTTTGCGGGGCCTTTGGGAAGTCGTATACGGATGTTTCTAACGTAAATATGAACATTGAAAAGTCAAGGACCTTGCATATCAGTTTCACCTAGAACAATTACAACACGTCTAAACACACTAGGCCCCATCAAGACACACACATGCATGTCTCAAGGACTATCTTTTGAACGTCTTGGACGTTTGACCTCTAAACTTTATGAAACTGGATACACTGCTTATTAAACAACATTTTAAGACTTTTTAAGCCCATGACACACTAATAAACGCATAAAATCATCTACGGCCCCTTTAGCGACTAGTCGTCTAGCGTCTTAATGGTCCCTTGATGTTTGACATCCAAATCACCTAAAACTTTATACACTGCCTCAATACCACATTATAAACCATATTAGGACTTTAGACTCTTATGACAAACATGTTAGGCTCTAGACACCGTAAGTCATTTCGGGGGTCGTGGAGGAACATAGGTAGTTTCAACTTCAAAAACATTGTCAACATCTCATGTTCATTACCAGTCATTATACGACCCAAAAACGACAAAAGAAAGCATCATTACATATATTGATTCCCACTTTGGGGACAATGATATAGATGGGAGGTCTAACGAGAGGTTGAGTTGATTCAAAAGAAGGAAGCACTCCAGGGTTGAGGTTGAGTTGCTTCAAAAGAAGGAAGCACTCCAGGGTACACCAACCCTTTCAAGAATGACATGATATGTTGAGCTCACACTGGGTCGATGGGAGGAATTCCTATAGTCTCAACCTTCACCTCTTCTTCTTGACTAACCTCATCAACATTTTACACAATAAATTTCTCCTCTATCTCATCATAATGTACATGAGGGCCTCATTTTGTGGAGCATTTTCATCTTCTAACCTATCTCTAGTAGGTGCCGCTCTTTCTTGCCCTCTACCCTAGCTCGATCGCGACCTCTCGCTGTAGATTTTTGCATTGGAGCATTGATGGGAGCTACGTGTGTAACATCATTGAATCTAGTATTAACCATCTGAAGACAAAAGAGTGAAGGAGGTTATATACAAATTTGAATCGACATATACCAATTGGAAACAAGTTATCGCATGAAGGAGACAAGAGAAAAAAGAGAGATTTCCTATAGTTTTATAGCCTCTCGAAGAAAAGTACAAACATTTCCATACCGTTTCACAAGAATCTACTAGACTCATTTTGTTACATCGATATCATCACAACCTAGGCTCTGATACAAATTTTGTCATGACCTAGACCATCATGATTTGAACCCACAGTAATGCTCCGGTCGGAGAACCATTACTACAACCCAACAAAAAAAATCTAAAACTAAGGAAGCAAGTTAAATTCTAAGGAAAGAAATAGAGTTCCCTTTAAAACCAAACAAAAGTCTAATAACAAACTAATATTGTGGAAGTAATTCCTAGAACCTAAAAGTCAATGTACTACAACATCTAAAGATCAATCATCAGTTAAACAAAAAGATTTACAACGCCAAAACTAATGAACTAATTAACTCACTAGATTACTATGAGTCCGAAATGTGGACATAGATGAAACCTCGAAGAACTTGCTCACCCTCAAATTGACTAACATCACTTATATTCTAAACAAGGACTGTCAATAGCCCCCTGAACATGCCCTGTAATCAACAAGGAAATAGCAAGTGCAGTATGTGTACACAACCGCAGTCTACAAGTTCCACTAAGTTCAACATATATATAAGTTAATACAACATAATAATCACATGCATACCGCGAACATATACCATATAATCATCATTTATGAAAAAACATATAATTTCACATTTCTCAATTACATTGTAACATAAATTCATTTGTTGTCTTATGGAAACCTAACCCAAACAGTAAGTATACCGAAACGTGGTACCCCAGTGAATGCTTATGAAAAAACATGGAAACTGGTCCCATATTTATGTCGGAACGTGGAAACCGATCCAAGTTAGTGTGTCAAACTTCAAGACCCAATCCATTCAATCAGTCACAATCACAATCACAAGTATATTGTTAAGATCATATAATAAATTTATGATTCACGTCATTCGTCATTCATCTATCTGATTTACAACAAGTGTGACCAATAAAACAATATTTGCATAAATATATGTATCATTACGAAGAAATAAAAACTATACATCACATAATTATGATATCAGAACCATCACCTACCTCGAAACAACCCCTTAAAACTTGAGTTTTTCCTTTCTGGATTCGTTTCACTTGTTATTAGTCTACAAACTTCAACACCTCAAATGAAATTAGAGACTAACATGTGAGTAATGATGTTTTAAATTCATGAAATGGTTAATAATAGTGTTTATAGGCAGTGTAGAAGGTTTGGAAGTGTTTAGAGGTCAAACGTCCAAGGACGTCTGAGACGTCCGGAAACTAGTCGAAGTTGAACTAGTGTGTCGTAGTGTATTGTAGTGGTGATTTAGGGGATGGTTTGTGGCTGAAATTGAGTTTATATGGTTCCTATATGTATAAGGACATGTAAAGGGTCGAAACATTCAAGAGGGACGCCCCAGGGACAAGCCAAAGGGTCCCCAAGGAAGATCCAAATATGGTTTAAACAATTTGGCACCAGCCAAGAATTGGAGAATATTTTGCCTTGCAATGCGGGACCATCATTAACAATTCTGTCTCAAAAATTTATAGAACCAAGAATTAAAAATGTCTATGTGATGTGCAGTAACCTTCTAGTTTTTGTCGCGTCATTTTTAAGTCAAATTTCAATTGGTTAAAATGTCTATTAAGTGCAGGGGTCTTTTGGGTAGTTTGGGGATGATTTATTGATGATTATTGAGTCATTTTAAGCCCCTAAACTCACCAATTAAAGTAATCCCTCAAATCAAAACAAAATCTCTCCATTCCTTTTCACCAAACCTCCACTGATGTATGTTTGAAGCTCCAAGGAAGAGGACTGATTTCCCAAGTTTTTCTTTATCAATTTCGTGGGATTTTCTTCACATAAGGTATGTTCTTCATATTTTAAACTTCTTTCTTCAAGTATCCAAGCTTCAAAGTGTTTTCCAAAGATTTCTCGAAAGATGAATTGCCCTATTTTTATATCTATCCATGGGTTTAATCAATGTTTTATGATTGAATTTATGCTAGTTTGATGATTCTAAGTAAAAATCTGTATTAACCCATGCAAATCATGCAATCCTAGTTTTGACTATTTTATGGGTGATTTGATCATGTGTCTAAACTATTAGATTCTTGTGTAGTTTTCTTTGGTCTATATAATTATGAAAGAAACATGTTAGAATTATATGTAGGCTGTCCTAAATTGATTAATTCATATTGTATTATATTGGATCATTGTAATTATAATTATTGGATTGAATTGGTGAATACGGTTATTGGTCAGAGCCTTTATGGATTTAATTGGCTATAGATTGGAGATGTTGTGAATGGATTGGTGGTATTATGCCCTAACCTTATTTATATTGTGTAGTATATATTTTTCAATTGTGATGTTTGATATGGTCCACCTATGGTGGCGGTGCTTATGTGCAATACTTGTGAAGAATGTGGTCTATCGGCATTACTTAATAAATTGTGAAACAATGTGGCCTCATCGACATTACTTAATTAATTATGACTTTATCATGTTATAGCTTTAATATATGAGTATTGTGAAATTATTGATGACTTATATGTATATGTGAAGTAAAAGCATGAGTTCATCTAGTTGATTATAGATGTCTCTAGTAAGTTAAGTACTGTCTTTATGTGTATTACTTGATATTGAAGTATGATGCTTCTTAATGGATTATATGAGAGTTTTGATGGCTTATATTAGTAGTGAATAGGGTGACCTATAGTTAACTTGGTTGTCCTATGTGCTCTTTGGATAATAGGCTATATGTGATAAGGTAAAGTATGTGTGTGTGTCTTGTTTTTGTAGACTTGTGCCCCTTACTTGATACATGTTGAATGTGAATATAGATTCTTTACTTAGTATGCTAAAGCTCCTTATTCATGTATGCATGATTGACATGTGACCTTGAACATAGTTAAGAAGGTCATCTATGTGGAACCTAGATGGAAGATTATAATATCCTTGAAGTTGAAAGTCGTAATGTTATCCTTCTTGTGTAAATGACAGACTTAGGGCTGATTGGTTGGAATGACATGAAATCATCCTTAGGAAAATTATTGAGCTATCCTCTTAACCATTGTAGGTAGCCTTAGTGGACCCTCTTTGATAAGGTTTATTATGATTTGGTTATGAACAAAATATGGTACATCTTGATATGCTCTTTTATTGAAATACTCTATGAGAACAAAGACTAACACCGAGTGAGTATTCTTTGGATTTTGATCTAAATAAGATAAGATTAGAGAACAAAGAAACCCTCGATATTCCTTAATCTTATGCCTACAATGGATGTGACCTAGTTCTACCATTGTCAAGTAGAACACCCTCCCTCGGAGTAGGGTAGACTCCGGATTCCATGCCTAGCTAGCATGGTCTATGTCGATTATTGCATATTCTCATCATGTGTGATACATGGTAGTGTTGGGGAAGTACTATGAAATTTAGTTAGTGGACTGGGATGCTATATAGACATTGCACAATAAGACTTTAAAGATGTTAGTGTGTAGGTTCCCTAGGTCTTCTACAAGACCATTACGTGAATGTCCTTAATTGTTGAATGTTTCTTAAATTGACTAATGAAGATGTTGACTAAAGTTAAAAGTATGTTAATGAATAATTACTTATCTAGAGTAGCTTTAAAGGATTGTCTAGTTAAGGTGTGAAGAGGGTATATTAATAGTCTTTTCATGTCCTACGTAGGGGAGTCTTAAGAGTAATTCTAGATAGGAAAGTTAATTGATGTAATGGGAATAATCTAAACTTAGGTAGTCTTACAGATTATTTAGGTAAGCTTGAAGAGGGTTTATGGGCAGTCTCTTCTTGAATTACTTAAGTAAGTCTTATGATAACCTCTGGGAGGAGAATGTCATATTATGCTATTATGTGAGATTACTTGTTCTATGACCTATATGTGTAGTTGGTGTTAAAGTGGTTTCTTATATTTATGCCATGAAGGTTTACTTAAATAAAGCATGTTCCATGTAAATGTCAGTTTATTATCATTTTATGCATTATGCAATACTTAGTACATGCAATGTACTAATTCCATACATTTGTCTATATCTAAACGTGTAGGTTGAAGGTGAGAGGAATCTTGAATAAAATCATAGAAAATAGCACTATTTCAAGCAAAGTTGGGGTATGTCCTCACTTGATTCAAGGACATTACTATATTTAGATTTCATTGATTAAAAGTATTGTAATAGACTATGTTTTCTATATTTTGATGTTTTGGTTGTGTCCCAAATATTCTTGAGTCTAAGATTGGCGAATGTTGAGACTTAGTATTTCTATCGTATTATATGAAAGATGTTTCGAGATATTATTTTATGTAAAAAGTTTTTAATTATGCACTACTTTTTCACATGTATGTCATGAACGATGTCAAAAGGGATTGTACAAGACCTCCAAGAATTCAAGTACGCTACATAACGACTCAAGAATTCCCTAACTTCTAGGGGGTACTTTGGGTCGTTACACAAACAATCATAACAATATGGAAAGCAATAAAGAATCATTAATTACCCGAATAACTAATAATTCAATCAACCCTAGATCATGCTCGTGATCCCAATATCCATGTTAGGTATTTTCCCACAATAATAATAAGCAAATCAAAACTCTTCCCATCGATAATTATCCATTAGATTACGTTCTAGAGATCGAAAAATGAAACCGGAGAATGAAAATCGTACCTTTAGCCTCAATAGTGGTGGAAAAATATCAAGAAAAGCCTTCAGTTCGTTCCAAAGCTCTCAATTTTGTAAATTGTAAAATAAAAAAGTTTTGAGGTTTATTTCTCACTTAAATCGTGATTATCCCGCTATGGTGGCACCCATCCCACCACAGCGGCCCCGCCCTGGTGAAAGAAACTCATCTCAGTGGCTTCCAGGGAACTAGTGAGTCGATATAAGAATTCCAAACTTCTATTTCACAATAGAACTTCAACCAACGACATTCAGACACTACCGGTTCATACTAAGATTAATTCCGGGAGTTCTATTCGTCCGAATTCAATTTTGTAAAAACGTATGAATTCTTTACCGACTTACCTATCTAGTCATGTGATCAGATTCATGATTAAATCACCCTATTTTTACCACATTTCCCTAGAAATTAACGATTTATATTTCTTCCAAATTTGAACTAGGTTTAAAATTCCAAGATACTACGAAAAAGTATTTCGACCCAAAATTTTCCCGGTTGCCTTTTCTATAACGACGGAACCTGATCGTTACACCCTCATTGTCAATGCTTTCCGCGTGGAGTGTAATAATCACATTGGATCCAAAGCCAAATATGAAGTTTGGTATACTGTTGCCACCAACCCCTGGATCGTTGACTTCGGAGCCACCCATCACATAACCACAAAGCCACACAACCTACAAATATCCCACGGTAAAGGGGATGTATCCAAATGTTATAGTAAAAAAATTTCAATTTCTCATATGGTTCTACTCAATTAAATGGCCAATAATAATTTTAAACTAACTCGCACTCTCTCTGCTCCTTTTGATTTAACATATCTTCTCTCTATTTCTAAAATTCGTCAAGAAAAACTAAATTCGATCGAATATTTTCCATTAGACTTTTTTTTGAAGGATGTGAAATCCCAGAAACCGCTGGTCCCAGCCGAACCAAACATGGAATGCATGAGTGGCATGTCCCACCTCCCCAAGGTCACACGACCACTAAAATTATTTCTCTTACAACTTGGCAACAACGTCTTTGTCATCCTCACTCTAGGTTCATACGTTTATTTTACATATGTTTTTGTTATCGTTTCACGAGCGAAGAAAACCTTTTCATTATAATTCTTGTTTATATAATGAAGCCCATCGACCTCCTTTTTCCCAACTATTGTTGTGTAGATCTAAACCTCTTCAAAGTATTTTTAGTAATATATGAGGGCCATCACCAATTTTATCTCTTGATAAAAAGCTATATTATTTTATTTTTGTTGACTAATATACAAATACATTTGGCTCGATGCATTAACAAAAAAGAGTGAAGTTAAAGAGTTCTTTAAAAAATTCCATCCTCTGATGGATAAAAATTTTGACACCCAAATCACTTTACACTGATGGCCGAGGAGAGCATAAAAGTCTTGCCTCTTATTTTTAACATCACTTCATTGATCACCTTTCCACCCCACCTTATACGCATCAATGAGCTGCATTTGTAGAATGACGACATCACCATATCATTGAAACTACAAGAATACTATTACATGAGGCGTCCCTTCCAACCCAATTTTGGTCTTTCACGTGTCACCACACTGTTTACATCATCAACTATTTTTCCACCTCCCACCTAGATAATAAATCCCCTTCCCAAAAATTAATTGGAAAATCACCTAATTATAGTTCTGTACCTACTTTTGGTTGTTTATACTATCCATGGCTTAAAGAGCACTCCAAATATAAAAGTATTCAATTTTGAATGTAATATTCATGATTAGTACTTGGTCATTGCATTAAGTTTTTCTTTTGAGTCATCTTTTTTGTATAAACATTTTTTCATTGTTTACATTTTTTGTATCAGCTTATATATGCTTTTTTTTATCTTAGTATATATATCCTGCATGTTTAGTATATTCAACGTACTGATGCATACTTTACATTACATCCTTTCATGATGTAGGTTCAGTTATTCAGCATAAAAATCACATTTAGATCGATTCTCCGTTCTCACTCAACTGCTTCTTCATATTCAAAGGATAATTGACATGCTTATATTTTAGTGTTTCCTTTATGTTTTCAACTTTTTAAGAGTTAGCAAGTGAGCATGTCCTACCAATTCAACTCAGTTAGAGGTTTTAAAGGCATAGTAGTAGAATCAACATGAAATGTGAAGTTTAAACTTTCAATATTATTGAACTTTTAATATCTTATACACCTCAAGCTAGTTCGGTATTCCCCATTTTATAATTATCTATTTTTTTAGCTTCAGCATAGTATATGTCTTATTCTATTATTTTCACTATGCTTATGATATGTCGGACTCAGAATTCGGGGTCACTCAGGGTGTGACCTCTAATACCTAGAAATCTATGGTATAAGTAATGCACACCTTAATACACAGTAGACTGTATAACTAATGCAAGATTTATTAATACACAGGGATAATAAATGTATTATTTTATCTAATACACTCTATCAAACGACCCCTAAGTCTTTCACGTGATAAAATGTCGAAAAGCTAAAATATCACTCAAAGATTTAGTGTCATACGTTCAAGAGCATCTAAAATATAATGCAAATCTCAAAGTAAATGAAATGTGTCACGTACCAAAAATGGATTTGATGACACTCATCTTATCCCACCAAGACAAGTCGGCCTAAAATCCAACCAATTTGATAAAAGCGGATAATAAAGTTCACTTAATTAAACCCCTAAAACTTGGTTATCACGTGTACAAGTCCCTAATAATTTATAAAAAAAATTGTTAGAAAAATACATGTCTCCAATGACCATGTTTCTAGAATAGAATAAAATCATATATAAGGAGAAATAAGGTCTACTAAAATGACAAGCAATTACCTTATGAATCTCCAAGAAGCCTAAAAAAAGAAGAGAATGAAAAGTACCAAAAAATCCAGGCTCGTCACCTACAAAAATTGTAGAAGCAAGGGGAGAGTACCAAGCCACACTTTACTCAGCAAGTAATCCTCTAAACAAAAGCTAAGGGAACCGAATCTAGGTACTCCTTACACCCATCCGTACCTCCACAACTAGAACCTGCATAAAACCAATCAAACCCGTGTCACGATCCAAAACGAGCCGCGAGTGGCACCCACACTTATCCTACCATGTGAGCGAACCAACCAATCTAAACCCCAACATTTCAATATAATATCAACAGAAAGTAATGCGGAAGACTTTAAACTCATTAATATAATAACTTCTAAAATTTATTAACTATTATCCCCAAAATCTGGAAGTCATCACCACAAGAACATCTATCCTCAAATTACTAACTCTAAGAATATCTAGGAAACTAAAATAAATAAAAGCTAGTCCATGCCGGAACTTCAAGGCATCAAGACATGAAGAAGAAGATCCAGTCCAAGCTAGAAGCATTAGCTCACCCTGAAATCCGGTGTAATGAAGACTAGCTAGAGTTGCGGTTGAGTTGAAGATGACGGTACGTTTGCTGCACTCCACAAATAACAAAGAAAGAAACATACAAGTAGGGGTCAGTACAAAACACAAGTACTGAGTAGGTATCATCGGCCAACTCAAAATACAAAATAGTATATATCAGATAATATCGTAAAAACCAACTACAATACTCAAAAGATAGCAACATCAAGTTCTGTAATCATAAATAAGTAACGCCAAGTACCACACATGAGGACTCAAGCCTCAATACCATACTCATTTGGGAAATAGGTTCATTAAATCGAGTATATTAACATCTTTCAAGATTCATTATATTTATTTCTATTGTGTCGGTACGTGACACTCCGCTCCATATACTATCCTGGTGTCGGAACGTGACACCCGATCCATATACTATCCTGGTGCCGGAACGTAACACTCCGATCCTCATCATACTATCCTGGTGTCGGAACGTGACACTCCGATCCATATTCTATCCTGGTGCCGGAATGTGACACCCGATCCATATACTATCCTGGTGTCGGAACGTGACACTCCGATCCATATTCTATCCTGGTACCGAAACGTGACACCCGATCCATATGCTATCCTGGTGTCGGAACGTGACACTCCGATCCATATTCTATCGTGGTGCCGGAACGTGATACCCGATCCTCTATTACTATCCTGGTGTCGGAACGTGACACCCGATCCCCTAATCTCACTACCTTCGTTCATCAAGCCTTCTTTTATACCAAGGTATTATCATTAACAAAGTAGATCAGGGTTTTTCAAGATTTAGGATACAATAGCTTCATCATGCTTATTTTATCACAATTATATAATCACATTCATGCAAGCATACAATTAAGCATATAAAAGGTTTTATAATACTACCCAACACATATTATTCGCTATTAAGAGTTTACTACGAATAGCATAAACCATAACCTACCTCCACCGAAGAATTGCGATCAAACAAGCTAATTCCCCAAAGCTCTGTTATCCTCTTCGTTCCTCTCTCGATCGATCGATCGTTTCTCCCTGTCTTTGTTCTTTCTATTTTTCTTATTCAAACCCTTTTTCTTTTACCCTAATTGTCATATAATTAAGTATAAAAGATGATAGAATAACCCACTAATTATTTCAAGGTTATCTCCTTTAACCCCCAAGTAGTTAAATTATTAACATTAACCCACTAAATTTATAATTATAGCAGGAATAGTCCAAAACGCCCCTTAAAACATTTAACAGAAATTTGACCCAGCCTGGGATTACACAGCCTGTGACGGCCCGTCGTGCCTGCGACGGTCCGTCCTGCTGCTTCCGTCACAGAGTTCAGAGACTAAATTTTTACTAAGGTTCTGTGACGGCCCGTCACGCCTGTGACGGTCCGTCCTGCCATTTTGTCACGAAGTTCAGAGAGTCGATTTCAGTACCCAAATTTCGGTATTCTAAGTGTTTTGGAACGAGACCCCCTCGACGGTCTGTCGTGCCCATGACGGTCCGTCGTGGGATCCGTCGACTCAGACAGTTTTTCCAGAAATAAAATCTGCTGCTCAAAACGACTAAACAGGTCGTTACAATAGATACCAATTTACCCATCGTTCGTCCTCGAATGATCACAAGAAGGAAAACAAGGGCGAAAAGGAGTACCTGAATCCGTAAACAGATGTGGGTATTTTTCTTGCATATCTGCCTCCTTCTCCCAAGTGGCCTCTTCAACCGGTCGATTCTTCCATTGAACTTTGATGGATGCAATCTCCCTCGACCTCAACTTGCGAACCTCTCTATCTAAAATAGCAATCGGTTCCTCCTCATAAGTCAAATTCTCATCAAGCAAAACTGAATCCAACGGATGATGTTGTTTCCATCCCCATGGTATCTTTTCAACATGGACACATGAAATACCGGATGCACCCCGGACAGCCATGGAGGCAAGGCTATTTCATAAGCCACCTCCCCTACTCGCTTAAGTACTTCAAATGGTCCAATATACCTTGGACTTAGCTTACCCCTTTTACCAAACCGCATCACCCCTTTCATGGGTGAAACCTTCAGCAAGACTTGTTCACCCTCCATGAACTCCAAGTCTCTAACCTTTCGATCCGCATATTCCTTTTGTCTACTTTGAGCCGCTAAAAGCTTTTCTTGAATAGCTTTCACCTTCTCCAATGAATCCCTCAATAGATCAGTACCCCAAGGTCTAACCTCAAATGCATCAAACCAACCAATGGGAGACCTACATCTCCTCCCATACAATGCTTCAAATGGAGCCATGTCAATACTGGAGTGATAGCTATTATTGTATGAAAACTCCGCCAAGGGTAAGAAGTTATCCCAATGGCCACCAAATTCTATCACACATGCACGGAGCATATCCTCCAACACTTGAATCGTTCGCTCAGACTGACCATCGGTCTGAGGATGAAATGCAGTACTAAGGTCCAATCTAGTACCTAATTCCGCATGCAATGTTCTCCAAAACATAGAAGTAAACTGCGTACCTCTATCTGATATGATGGAGAGTGGAACCCCATGTAATCAAACGATTTCTGAGATGTAGATTTTGGCTAACTTCTTTGCATTGTAGGTCACCTTGACCGGAATGAAGTGAGCAGACTTAGTTAATCTGTCCACAATTACCCAAATAGAATCAAACTTCCCCAATGTCTTTGGAAGACCAACCACGAAGTCCATTGCAATTCTCTCCCACTTCCATTCAGGAATGGGCATTCTTTGAAGTGTTCCTCCGGGCCTCTGGTGTTCATACTTTACTTGTTGACAATTTGGACATTTGGCAACAAACTCAACAATGTCTCGCTTCATTCTACTCCACCAAAAGTGTTGCTTTAGGTCACGGTACATCTTGGTTGCACCAGGATGTATAGAATATCCGGAACTATGAGCCTCTGTAAGAATAGTGTGGATCAAATCATCAACACGGGGCACACATACCCTTCCCTTAATCCTCAAAACACCTTCCTCATCCATTATGGCCTCTTTAGCCTCTCCTCGCAACACCATATCCCGAATTCCACTTAGTTTCTCATCATCAAACTGTTTTCCCTTGATCTTGTCAAGAAAAGAAGATCTCGCCTCCACACAAGCCAAAAATCCTCCCTTCTCATTTACTTCTAGCCTCATAAAGTCGTTAGCCAAGTTTTGGATTTCTCTAGCCAACGGGCGTCTAGAAACTTGCAAATGAGCTAGACTTCCCATGCTTCCTGCCTTTCTACTTAAAGCATCTGCCACAACATTAGCTTTTCCCGGATGGTACAAGATAGTGATATCGTAGTCCTTCAGTAGTTCCATCCATCTCCTCTATCTCAGATTCAAATCTTTCTGAGTAAAGACATACTGTAGGCTACGATGATCCGTATAGACTTCGCACTTAACCCCATATAGATAGTGTCTCCATTGCTTTAATGCAAATACTACCGCGGCCAACTCTAAATCATGACTCGGATAATTACGTTCATGCACCTTTAATTGCCTTGAAGCATAAGCAATTACGTTCTTATCTTGCATTAACACTGCACCCAGACCAGAATAGGATGCATCACAATAAACGATGAAGTTCTTACCCTCTATTGGCAAGGTAAGAATTGGTGCAGTAGTCAACAAGGTCTTGAGTTTCTGAAAGCTTTCCTCACACTCATCCGACCATACAAATGGAACATTCTGCTTAGTCAAGTTCATCAATTGGGAAGCAATGGAAGAGAATCCCTTGACAAATCGGCGGTAGTAGCTAGCTAAACAAACAAAGCTCCTTATTTCTGACACATTAGTAGGTCTTACCCAATTCTTCACTGTCTCAATCTTAGAAGGATCCACCATCACTCCATTCTTAGAAACCACGTGTCCCAAGAAGGACACTGAATCTAGCCAAAACTCACACTTGGAGAATTTGGCATAAAGATTTTTCTTCCTCAACAACTCTAATACTATTCTCAAATGCTCCTCATGTTCCTTCTTACTCTTTGAGTATATCAGTATATCATCAATAAACACGATCACAAAGAGGTCCAGATATGGCTTGAAAATCCCGTTCATCAAGCTCATAAAAGCAGCAGGGGCATTCGTAAGACGAAACGACATTACCACAAATTCGTAATGCCCATACCTAGTTCGAAAAGCAGACTTTGGCACATCCGTTGCCCGTATTTTCAATTGATGATAACCGGATCTCAAGTCAATCTTGGAGAAGACACAAGCACCTTGTAACTGATCGAACAAGTCATCAATGCGGGGAATGGGATACTTGTTTTTAATAGTTACCTTGTTCAACTGCCGGTAATCTATGCACATCCGGAAACTCCCATCCTTCTTCTTCACAAATAACACCGGAGCACCCCAAGGAGATGCACTTGGTCTAATGAAACCTTTGCTCAGCAACTCTTGAAGTTGGGCCTTTAACTCTCTTAACTCCGCGGGAGCCATTCTATAAGGGGGTATAGAAATGGGGCGAGTGCTCGGTTCTAAATCAATGCAAAAGTCAATATCCCTATCCGGTGGCATACCAGGAAGGTCTGCAGGGAACACATCCAGAAACTCGCGGACTACCGAAACTGACTCAATTGGAGGTACTTGGGTAGTGTCATCCTTGAGATGTGCCAAGAAAGCTAAACACCCTTTGCTAACCATTCTCTTAGCACGAAGAAAGGAGATGATACGAACTGGACTGGAAGTGTAGTCACCCTCCCACACTAACTGATCTGTCCCAGGCTTGGCTAACGTCACATTTTTAGCATTACAATCCAAGATTGCAAAATTTGGAGAGAGCCAAGTCATACCCAGAATTACATCGAAGTCAACCATTTCTAAGATAACCAAATCTACATAAGTGTTGCTCCCCACAAAAGTCACCAGGCAAGACCTATATACTTTTTCAACTATCACAGACTCACCCAACTGAGTAGACACACGAATAGGTATGTCAAGCAATTCACAAGGTAAATTAAGACCAGTAGCAAATAAAGAAGATACATAAGAAAATGTGGATCTGGGATCAAACAATACAGAAGCCATGCAATCACAAACCAAAAGATTACCTGTGATGACAGCATCAGATGTCTCCGCTTCAGATCTCCCAGGGAAAGCGTAACAATGGGCCCCATTACTTGTCTGTCCGTTGCCCCTACCATGTTGTGTTGTAGTGGCTCCAGTTTGCCCATCACCTCTGCCGTTTTGGTGACCACCATTACCTCGACCACCACGTCCTCCAGAATAACGGCCTCTACCATGACCACCTCTACCTCTAGCTATCGGGGGTCTATAACTCTGTTTCGGACAATTTCTCCTAATATGTCCAGTCTCCCCACATCCATAACACTCTCTGGAGTCAAGCATAGGTCTCTCAGAGAAGTGTTGACCGGTCTGAGGTTGACCCCCAACTACAATCTGTAGTGAAGACTGGTCGGGCCGAGTAACCTCCTGAGCCTTGTCCTCTGGAGTAAGAACCATTAAACTCACCTCCCTTTCAAAACATTTTTGATGTCGATGTCGTGGTGAAGTCATCTGGCTTCACTCCCTCCACCTCTATCACGAAGTCTACGACTTCTTGGAAGGATTTTGCCGTAGCCGCTACCTGTATAGCCAAAATCCGCAATTCTGACTTCAACCCTTTCACAAAACAGCGAATCCGCTCTTGTGGACTGAAACAAAGTTGGGTGGCATACCTGGATAATGCACGAAACTTAGCCTCATATGCATTAACCGACATCCTACCTTGCTCTAGGCTCAAGAACTCATCCCTTTTCCTATCCCTCAAAGTCCGGGGGATATACTTCTCCATAAACAAGCTAGAGAATGATGCCCAAGAAATAGGTGGTGCCTCTGTTGGTTGACACTCAACATGTGACCGCCACCACATTTTGGCGTTCCCTTGAAACTGATAACTTACGAACTCAACACCAAATTGTTCTACTATACCCATCTTGTGTAGTAGCTCATGACAATCAACCAGAAAATCGTAAGCATCCTCAGATTCAGCACCCTTGAAGATTGGGGGTTTCAATTTCAAGAACTTACTGAAAAGTTCATGCTGATCATTTGTCATTATAGGCCCTGTAGTCAGACGTGGAAACGTGCCTATTTCCAATGAGGCATCCATGCGTGGAGCCATAGTAGCCGCATGTTGTACCTCCGGAACCTGAGGTGTTGGTGCAGAAAACACTGGAGGTGTCTGGCCTTGATCAGATAACCCGCTAAGATAAGCAAGAACCTGATTGATCATCTCTAGGGTAGGTTGGGGTGGCAATTTCTCATCCTGTACCTGTTCATTCTCCCCTTCCTCACCCTCTCTTATCACTTCCTCAGTCGGTGGAGGAGTCACCGCCCTAGTACCAGATGGGCTAGGTGCTTGTCCTCTCCCTCTAGAGGACGTCCTCCCACGACCTCTTCCACGGCCTCTCGCCACTGTTCCTCTCCGAGCTACAGCCCTAGTGGCTGGCTCAGATTTTTGTTGTCTTGCCGGTGTTGGTGTTGGTGCAGTCGTTGCTCTAGTTCTAACCATCTGCGAAATAGAGTGAAGATGGTCAAATACCAATTTGTATCACCTAGATACCAATTGGATCCAAGTAATAGCACGAAAGAAAGAATGAAAGAATGGAATTTTCCTAAAGTCTTATAGCCTCTCAAAGAAAAGTAAAGGCGTCCCCCTACCGTTCCTTAAGAATCTACTAGACTCGTTCTTGTGTGATGAGACCAATGAACCTAATGCTCTGATACCAAGTTTGTCACGACCAAAACCGAGCTGCGACTGGCACCCACACTTATCCTACTATGTGAGCGAACCAACCAATCTAAACCCCAATATTTCAATATAATATCAACAGAAAGTAATGCGGAAGACTTAAACTCATTAATAAAAATCAAATCAATAACTATTATTATCCCCAAAATCTGGAAGTCATCATCACAAGAACATCTATCCTCAAATTACTAATCTAAGAGTATCTAAGGAACTAAAATACATAAAAAG
>JAPDHL010001909.1:11257175-11278462 GCA_032847665.1 Solanum chilense | reverse complement strand
TACTATGTGTCGGTACGTGACACTCCGATCCCCTAATTCTACGTGTCAGTTTGTGACACCCGATCCCCAAATACTATGTGTCGGTACGTGACACTCCGATCCCCTAATTCTACGTGTCAGTTTGTGACACCCGATCCCCAAATACTATGTGTCGGTACGTGACACTCCGATCCCCTAATTCTACGTGTCGGTTCGTGACACCCGATCCCTTAATACTATGTGTCGGTACGTGACACTCTGATCCACTAACATCATTCTATCAATTCATCAAGCCTTCTCTTATACCAAGGCATCATCAATCTCATTACTTTAGTTCATCAAGCCTTCTTTTATATAAAGGCATCATCAATCCCATTAACAAGGTAGATTAGGGTTTCTTTCAAGATTTGGGATTCAATAGCTTTATCATGCTTATTTTATCACAATCACATAATCATATTCATGCAAGCATGCAATTAAGCATATAGAAGGGTTTACAATACTACCAATACATATCAATCGCTATTAAGAGTTTCCTACGAATAACGTAAAAACCATAACCTACCTCCACCGAAGATTCGTGATCAAGCAAGCAATTTCCCAAAGCTTTGTTTTTCCCTTCGTTTGTCTCTCTCTATCGATCCTCTCTCTCTCTTTGTTCTTTTTATTTTCTTTATTCAAACCCTCTTTCTTTTACCCTAATTATCATATTATTAAGTATAAAAGATGACAATAATAACCCACTAATTAACTCAAGGTTACCTCTTTTATCCCCCAAGAATTTGGGTTATTAATATAAACCCACGAATTTTATAATTATAGCATGAATAGTCCAAAACGCCCCTTTAAAACTTAAGCAGAAATCCGACCCAGCCTGGGATTACGCAACCTGTGACGGCCCGTCGTGCCTGCGACGGTCCGTCCTGCAAGTCCGTTGCAACGATCAGAGACTCAATTTCCTTGAAGAGTCTGTGACGGTCCGTCGTACCTACGATGGTCCGTCCTGCACTTCCGTCACGAAGTTCAGAGAATTGTTCCCAGTACCCAATTTCAAGAGTTGAAGTGTTTCGAAACGGGGGCTCACGACGGTTCATCGTATCTCTGACGGTCCGTCCAGCAGGTCCGTCACAGAGTTCAGAGAGTCTATTTCAGCACTCAAATTTCAGAATTCTTAAGTGTTTTGGAACGAGATACCCTCGACGGTCCGTCGTGCCCATGACGGTCTGTCGTGGTATCCGTCGTCTCAGCCAGTTTTTCCAAAAATAAAATCTTCTGCTGAAAATGACTAAACAGGTCGTTACAGGAGGGAATATAGGTTCATCATGCAATTGGATTAAATCACGTCAAAAACAATCCATAAACAATAATTAATAACTATTTAACCATTTCAAATGTTTTGATAAAGAACCCATGGATAGATTGAAGAAGAAGAGATTCGATCATATTTTCTCTTTGAAAACTTTGAGATTAAATCTCTAGAGAGGAAGGATCACCATACCTTTATGTACATTAAAACCTCTAAAAATTTGTGAAGAACCTATGAGAATTTAAACTACAAGCTTTTCTTGAGCTTCAACAAAAATGGAGGATTCTAGAGAGAATTGGTTTTGGAGGGAAGGTTCAGTTTGAGTGAATGGGATTGGGAATGGGTTGGTCAAGTTTTAGCTTACTTATATACACCCAAAAATAGGTAAATAAATCAATTAGATTCAGTTGAGGAATTGGGGTAAATTTCCCATTCTCCCCTTAGTAAAACAGTGCGCAGGCACCAATTGCAGGCCACCATTGACAGCACCATCGACGAATTGTAGGTCAATCGACGAGCCATCTATGGCTTACATCGATTGGTACTTGGCCTGGTCTTTCGTTTATCCTTTCCCAAGAAGTTTCCGTCGATGATACACCACCAAGGGTACGTTGGTCAACAAACTGGGCGGCGTTTGGCTCGTCGATTCACACTCCCAAGGCAGTGCCTAGACAGCCTTGGGTCCTTTTTGTGAGCTCTTTTGCGGGGCCCTTTAGATCGTACCCGGGTGTTTCCATCGTAAATACAAACCTTAACAAGTTTCATACCTCCAACATGAGTTTAACCCAAAACAAATACATGTAACACGTTCAAAACATGCTAGGCCCCATTCAAGACACGCTTGGACGTTCTTGAACGTTTGACCTCCAAAATACATGAAACACCATATAATATCGATAAACATCATTATTTTAAGACTTGGTAAGCTCATGATATGAAATATATAAACACTCATAGATACATGAGACACATAGGTGACAAGTCGTCGAACGTCTTGGTCGTCCCTTGACATTTCACTTCCAAATCACCTCAAACTTTACACACTACCTCTACACCATATTATAATTCTTTTTAGTACCTTTTAACCTTAATACAAACATGATAGTCCCTAGAAACCCTAACTCATTTTGGGGGTCTGACACTAATGGTCCATTTGGACCACTCTCTGAACTCATCGACAATGTGCACCACGGAAGGGGTAAGCAGTCGTCGACTCACAGATGGACCGTAAGTCGAGGTCTCGTCTGTGAGGGCCTAACTTTTCTGCACGTTTTTAAGTTGGTTCCAACTGATTAATAAAAGGGTTATTTAATTATTTTGGGGATTATGGAGGTATAATTAACTTAGTTAACACCCTAAATAAACTCCTAACCTAATTAAGACTAACTAAAACTCTCATAACTTATAAACCTAAAGCTCTCTTCCTTCACTCTTCTTTCTCTCTCAAAGAAACCCACCATTGAATACCGAGCTAGAGGTGGGTTCAAGGGCTGAAAAGGGTCAATTTTTTACGTAAATCCTCAACAATTAGTATGGTTTGGGATCTCTTTCACCTTTGAGACCTCTTTCCTTAAAGGGTTCCAATAAATTGTTTTTAAAATTTGGGTTTTCATCCAATATAAATTTGATGTTGTGAATTGATTTGTTTCTGATTTCTTTTGGATTTCATTAGTATATTAACATGTATGCTAACTTAATTATGATATATCTTGATTGTTTCTTCTATTTTGTAGAAGATGACCTTTACCCCTTAACCCTTGGTTATGATCTTGATATGAATTGTGTAATGTTGGTTCAATTGACTTGGTTATTGACATAATTACTACTAGATCATGTTATGGTATCAATCATGAATAAAATAGGATGAATTATAATCATATCATGCTATTTCTTGAGAAGTTGATCTAGGTTATGAAGTATGTTGTGAAACAACCTATGTACTTGTCTTAAGCCATGAACTAGTATTGAATTGTGACGTAGTGATTCTTTTAGCCTTGTTATCATGTTAATCATTGAATTATGATAATGTTATTCTCTAATTGGGTTGGATTAAGGGTTGATGTTAAGACGTTGACGATAAATTATTTACGAGACTTGGTAAGTCTTGTGATCCCTATCCTTTACTTCAAATTATGGTTAATTGTGATTATGTAATGATGTTGTATTGGAGTATGACTTGTATTAGGATCAATAGGGTGTTATGATGTTGAATTAAAATGTCTTGACTATGATTTGTGAGGTATTGTCTAAGATGTAAATGTTATAAGGATGGTGAGTGATTTACCATTGTGCTTTATTATGAAGTGATGTGTAAATATGCTAACCTCAGTTATATGAATTGTAATGAAAGGATTACACTAATGCCATTCTTATTGAGTTATAATGATGATGAATATACAAGGGTTAGACCCTATGACCTACAATAAGTTATGATGATTAATAGAGACATTAAAGACATTTCAAAAGGGGCTCTAGCTTAGCACTAAGTGAAATAGAGTGAGGAGTTTCCCTTGTCACATAGGAAAGTTGGACCACTAATGTACTCTGGATATTGAAGACTATAATGCATGTATCATAAAGAGGGTCCCAACTATATCTCCTAGTTCTTGAACTATGTTACCCCCATAGGAATACTAGTTAATGGGTCCACATAGTTGTTATATCCATGTTTTAGTAGTACCTTGGCAAGTAGTCCGCCTTCTTTTGGTTTAGGGTTCCATGACATTAGATTCCACATTAGCTCATGTAGTCTATGTCGGTTGGGGCATGATGTTCCCAAAGGTAAAATGAATTAAAGAAATGTAATGTAATTAGGATAACCTAAGGGTTTTATCTTAGTATAGGTAGGGTTATGGACTCTACCTAAACATTGCACTAGTTAACCTTGATGGAAGTCTTAGAAGTATGTTCTTATGTATGAATATGCTTATGATGGTATATGATATGAATATGTGTTGGTCTACATTGTTAAATTAAGATGATATGTACTCTTAAATGTTTTGCTATGTGAAGTAGAATGTTATACATGATTCAAGTTATGTTACTTGATTTAGTAAGGTTATGGGCTTTCCATGGGTATTGCACTTGTTGACTTGATAGGGGTTCATTGGTAATTGTCTTGCTTTGGTTATGTTGAAATGTACTCTTATTCATGCTAGTTGCTATAATGACTTGATGATAGAGTTACTTGACTATGTATTCGATTATATGATATGCATGTTGACTTGACTAGACTTAATGTTGTTGTTCTTGTGATGTAAATGTCGATGACTCAATGAATATGTCCTATTGGTTTGTATGGTCTTGTTGAATATGTATAAAGGTTTCTAATGAAAAGTGCATACTTATTGAAATGTCCCTTTCTTAACATGATTTCACAGTATGTGTGCATATGGTCTCATACTTAGTACAATTAATGTACTAACTCCATTTCTTCCTTTTCCCCAACATCTTAGCTTCCTTTCGTTGAAGGGATTTTGGAGACGACTTTGAAAAAGACTTGGAATTCTTGATCATCCAAGTAGGGTAGGTCATCACTTTCTGAGGGCAGTGCCACTATCAAGCCTATGATGTTGCTTTAGTTTTAAGACTATTATGTTTCTTTCCTTTTCATTTAGATACTAAATGTTGTATGACCTATATGTGGTCTTATTTTATTGATATATGTGCTAGGCCCAATTTGATATACTCTTATTAGATGGTTATGAGATGAGACAATTATTTTGAGACTGTGTTATTTCTTATATGTTTATGTGCAATAAATGTAGAACATTAAGTAATCTTCCTATACGAAAGGTCTATGTATACTCGATATATAGATATACTATGTGTATGTAGAGGTCTATGTAAACCTCCAATTAGAAGTAATGAAAAGATTTCAATTTTCTGCTAAATAAGACTTGTGAATGTAGTGATGTAAGCTAAGAGGCTAGTCTTAGTCCTCAAAGAAGACGACAAAGCCGGTTATGTCTAGGGGGTATTCCTGGATGTGACAATAAACATCTGCACTAACCACCTAGTTGGTTTCTCAAATATGAATGCAATATCAAATTAGATTGTATGAGCATGTGATACTATTGATAACTCCATAAATATTTAGTATTCATGCTTACAATTGACGTATCCATTTTTATACAACAATAGTACCACATCGTGAAAGACTATTAGATTTTCCACTAGAACACATAATACCTACCGAGAAGATCATACCCATTAGCCCACACATTTCTACCTATTGAATGACTCTTAAATATTACCAAATTTTTTCCATATCCAGCCAAAGATATATGTATTCTTTCGTAGGTCAAGTCGATAACAAAAGTAAAACACTCCATAATTCTAATCAAGAACATATCAATTCAATTTTATTAGTCATATTATCACCCTCTTTGATGTACACACAATCTATGAAAGATTAAAACCTTAATCGGTGCAATGTAATTATCAACATTTTTTAAGAAACCAATTCATGTTATGATAACTTTACTACTTGTAGTTTCTAAAGTAACATTATTCATTATATAGTCATCCTTTTAATCACTCCACTTTCAATTGTTAAACTAATGAAGATATTGCCAATGTCGTACAAGTATTATTTTTGCTTCTAAATAACTATCCCGAAAAATATAACGCATTCTTGAAGTCCCTCAAACCAATGTTCAACCTCATCATTTAAATATTCTAATAGTGCATCATTGAGATATCATCTTACTCCACCCATTCAAATTGTTGAATATTCGAGTCACTGAACATTTCAAATTCGACTACACATCGTTTTCATAATTCTATAACTTCCACCTTAATGCTACGTCTAACATTCAAGACAATACAATATATAATATATTCGCATGAGGAACTATGCGCGAGTCATCATATAAATGAGCGTGAATGAAGTGAATCCATAAGAGTAAAAATCGGAAAGTACGAACGACAAAGAATTTAAGAAGTAAAGTTTTTCTTATAAGTCACTATATCCTCTCGAAGAAAAGTACAGACGTCTCTGTACCGATCCGCCAGACTCTACTTAGACTCGACCTGTACAAACATTAGACCTATGAACCTGGAGCTCTGATACCATTTTGTCAGGACTAAAAATTGGGCGTGATAGAACTCATCTTATCCCATCAAGACAAGTAAGCCTAAAACTAAACCATTATAATAAAATGCAAAAAAATTACTATCAACTTAAATTATACCCCAAAACCTTGTTGTCACATGTAAAGAAAATATAAGTCTCATATGATATTATTTCTAGAATAGATCAAAATCATAAAAAAGTGTAAGAAGGTCTGCTGAGATGACAAACAACTACCTCACAAATCTCCAAGAAGCCTCAAAAAAAAAAAGAGAATATATCACAATGTTCCGCACTTGTAACCTACAAAAAATTGTAGAAGCAAGGGGTGAGTACCAAATCACATGGTACTCAGCAAGTAAACCTCTAAACAGAAGATAAGGAGATGAAATATGGGTACTCCTACCACCCCAACCGAACCTCCACAACTATAACCTGCCTAAAAATCAGTCTAACCTAACAGCTCACAGTTTACATAGAACATAGCTCAAGAACAACACTTAGATAAATTACTTATCCTCAACAACACTTTGAAAATTATATATCCTCAACAACAATAATTTAAAAAATTATATCCTCAAAAACCACACATTAACAAATTATATATCCTCAACAACAAGCTAAGTATTAATCTATCACATGTTACAGAGAAGGACATTCACAAGAACAGCAAAACACAATATCAAGTACACTAATGATAAGTATGGGCAATGCCATGGAATCCAATGTCAAGTATAATGGTGCATGTCTGACCTAGTGATACGCACCTGCTGTCTCAGTCCGGGACCCATGGGGGACATATCTGTCCATGCAACTGTCGCGGTGTATGACACGAACCTCTATAATAGTAACCATTGTGGTGTGAGATAAATCCCTCAAAATATATTATTCTTCGCAACGTGTGTTACGTCCCTCGAAATATAGTATCCATCACGGTGCACGATTCGTACCTTGAGATAGTACATCCTCTTTAAGTTCTCATTCTTTATCAATGCACATAATACTTGTCACAACCATGTATTAGAAAATGCAAATGACATGTTCACATAAATACAGATAAGATGGTCCTTTTCATAACATTACACAATTCACAACAACATCAACAATGATTCGACAAGCCTTTCAAAACATTCTCCATTATCAACACATCACACACAAGAAGTTATTCACATTGCCTTTTATTAACCTTTGTTTTCATTATTAGAATTAATCAATGTAGACAAAATAACCTATCACCAAGTCCTATTACTCCCAAACATATACCACAACGAAATACGCCCATTTCTTACACTTAACAAGGGTTTAGAAATCCACTTGCCTCAAACAATCGAACAATCACTCCGAGACTTGAGTCTTCCCTTTTTCTTGAGCTTCCAAATCAATGCAATCTATTCAAGTACATATTCCCAATAAGATATTAAAACTAACAACTTTATTCTTATTGTAATTTTTAGAACCTTATTTTTATTGTGGATTAAGTTGTTAATTACTCCAATTAAGCTTTGGTTCATATATTTTGTTGCATTTTTAAATCATGCCATTGGTAAGAGGTTATCTAGAGATCACTAGAGGTCTTCGGTCCTAGGTTACATCTAGGGGTTGTCTCGAAGGTGACAAATTTTAACTCATCGTACTTGATAATAGGAATGATAGCAGTTTTCAAAAGTTTCTGGTGCCATCCGACATAGACCGGCTAAAGATCATGGATTAAGACACCAACTATGGGTCTTATACATGGGTTATCCACCCAACAAGGGCCAAAAGACCATAAATCATGACCTGGACCAACAGAAACTTGTTGGGTCCACGGTCCGTGGAGGGTGGTGCATGGATAATGGTCCAAAAGTCCAATGTTTGATGGAGATGATAGATGTGCAGGACAGACCACCGCTCAAACCATGGTACGTCGGTCAACGCTAGTATGTATAAGTTTGCTTATTATTCTAAAGGCATTTGTCTTTTCCTAATTGTTTTATCTTAATACTACGTCATTTTTCCCATGCCTATAACCCCTAAGTAAGTGATTTTAACCCCAAATTAATTCATTCACTTGAGCATCATCAAACTCACCATAAGAAGTTGAGTCTTTATCTCCAAAAGGTATTTCTCTCACTAGAAGGTTGAAAAAGATGATTTAAGCAAGAGTTCAATATCAAACCTTCATTTTTAAATTGTATTGGGGCTTTGATATAAGGTATGATAGTTTCCATCCATATATTCCTTCCATTCATGGAGTTCCCAAATTCTCCTATTTCAATGTTAGAAATTCCCAATTGAGATAAGATTTTCGTCAATTCCATGGGTTCTCTTGATGATTAATTTAAATGATTTAATTATGAGCTCTTATGCATGAATTGATAAAATACTATGATTTTACTAAGATTCCCCAATGAACTCGTGTTATCACCATGTTTTACTAGTTATGAGCATATTATGTGGATCTTGAATTATAAAAGAAGATATGTACGAAATCAAGGATGAATTGATAGAATTACATGAAATTATGATGAATTTTTATGAACCCATGTGTAACCCATATAATATAGATGTTTGATTTGATGTATGTTTTGAACCTTTAAAGGATTAATTATGGAACTATGCATGTTCTTATGAAATATATGAAACATTTCTAAGGATGGTTTGAGAGTCAAGTATTAATGACGATATTGTTGTTATGTTGTTCAATGGTTTATCATATACACATGAATGTATGATTGAGAAAGGCTTCTTATATCATATGAATTCTAAGATTGAAAGGTTTTCTCACCTAAATGAAGTAGAGATAAAAGATCTATCCTAATGAAACTTAGCTTGGATTGGAAAGATAATGTGACCTTCTACAGATATCAAGAACAAGTTAAGAAAATTACTACTCCGTCGGAATTATGCTTCGCATCAACTTGATATTTGACATGGAGGCTCTCTCGTTAGTAGAGGATGGTTTAGAGAAGAAATCTCCTCATCCCTTACATATGTTCCCCTATAGGTGATTGTCTAGATAGTCATTAGCTTGTTGCATCCACTTAAGCTATAATTTCATGATCTCTATGGAGTTAAGGCTACTTCCCACAATGATAATAATGAACTAAGGTTACTTTAAGAAGTATCTCACATGAAATTAATGGTTTTAGAGTTGTTAGTGTAAAACCCCTAAAAGGAGTTAAGATGTCTAGAGCCTCACATGTGCCTATAAGATTTTTAACATGTTACTTAAGTGTTTAAAGTATGCATGAGTGACTTGAAGTCATTTGGAAGTCAAACGTCGAGAGACGATCAAGACGTTAGACGACTAGTCACCAAGAGGCCTTGGATGTTTTTATGTTCTGATATGTGTTTCATTGTCTTATGAAATCCTTATATGAGTAATAATGATGTTGATAGGTAGTATGTTTATTTTCATGATGTTTGGAAGTCAAACGTCCAAGACGTTCGAAAGTTAGCCCTTGAGACGTTCATGTGTGTCTTGAGTGTGCCTAGCTTTTTGGAATGTGTTACGAGTATTTGTTTTGGGTGAAATTGATATAAAAGGACCCTGACATTTTGAGGTATATATGTACGTTAGAAACGTCTAGGTACGATTCACCAAGGTCCCAGCAAGAGACCCTCAAGGAGAACCCAAAGGGTGTCGAGACACTACTATGGCAGTGTCAATCAACGAGGTCAAATGACGCCCCGTCCTTAAATCGCGCACCATCGATGGTAGGCGTCGCTCAATTAATAGAAGTGTGATATAATCCTCACAAGAAAGAGCTGCAGTCGAAAACGACGAAGCAGCAGGATAGCTCGTCGACCAGATGATGCCTCGTCAACTGTGCCCGACGATGCAGCCTGCGACTTCTCTACTTGCAACTGTTTCATTAAGACTTAACTGTAAATTCACCCCACGTGCTAACATGACAATAGGCGGTTTAGTTGGTTATTTTTTGGGTATATTAGTATGATCAAAAACGTGACAACCCCATTCTTAATTCAATTCAAAAAAAATAGATTTCCCTCTCCCAAACTCTCTAGAAAACCTCCATTGTAGGTGAAGCTCAAGAAAATCTTGAAGCTTTTATTCCCATGGGTTATTCATCAAGATTAGAGGTCTTATACTACATTAAGGTGTGGTGATCCTTAATCTAGTTAATCTTTCATCTAGAGAGTTCCTTAAATGATTTTAATGCAAGTTCATGATCAAATCTCTTCTTTTTCAATCTAGCCATGGGTTCTTTCTCAAAAAGTTGTCAAAGGATTTCTCATGATGAATTTATGATAACATATTGATTGTAATGTGAATTTCAATCCAATTTCATGATGAACCCATGCTCCCTTCCAACTCTCGTTTTAAGCTATTTATTGGCTAGATGATCTTGTTGTTAGGAGAATTGTAATGTGATTCAATTATGTTTGATTGATTATTAGCTACTTCTTATCATGTATATACATTATGATTTATATGTAATGGATCCAATGTTGATCAGGGCTTGAAGATTAGGTAGTATTGATTCATGTTCTCTTATCTCTATAAATTGCTAATGTAGTTCAATTGTATCTCGACTCTATGGTAATTGATTCATGATCTCAAGTTGGGTAATTGTACTTTCGATACTTCCTACAATGTATTGTGATGATAAATTATGTGTTGTTATCCAATATGGATTGATGCTTGAAGACTTGATCTCTACTTCCTCTGTATTGTAATTGTATGGTGTTCACTGTAATATAGACTCTATAAGAGCATGAATGTATGAGTTTTATTATGAAGAGATACTTGTAGCTACTGCCTTATATTGTACTTTGGTGAATTAAGGAGGTTGATCATTGATGATCAATGTTAGGAAGAATTTGGTAACAGATCCACTTTCCTTCACATTCTATAAGTTGATGAGGTAGTGTACTTGATATGATATTGATATTGTTATGATTAATTCATGATTTCTATTATGTTAGTATACCTTTAGATACTGCCCAAGATATGAATTGTTTATGAAATATGGGTATTGGTCAATGATGACCAAAGGTTGAGAAATTGGTCAGATTTCGTAGTTCTTCTACTTTTTATAGAATTGTGAATTGATGAAGCCTTGTATGGAAGTATGTGGTGTGGTCCACTTATGGTGACAGTGTTTACTTTATTTTAAATATATATGTGCTGTGATATTGCCTTGAAGGCAATTATAATATGAATGTGTGTTGGTGATGATCACCCAAATGTGAAGTCATGCCTAATTTCCTATTCTAGTTGTGATCTGGGTTGTATTGCTAATGTTACAAGTATATGAATGACTATGTTGGGGTTTGATTAGGTACTGCTTTAGATGAGTATAAATGACTAATGATCCCTTACCTATGTACCGCTATGTGAATGTGTGAATAGCTAAGGTTAGGAGTTAAGTGTAATATGAAGTTAGCTTGTCTCCTATGCTAAGTTGTGTTGTGGTCTATGCTTTAAGGTGCATTGTGGTCCTAAGAGGGTTGATTCCTCAATGTTTTGTTGATAGCAATTATGTGATCATGTCGACCAATCAAAACACACTCACACATTATGCATGCTTATAACGTAGTATAGGATCATGGTGTCTAATGAAAGGTATTCTCATATGCACTAATGTCTACTACTATGCATGTAATGCCGATGTCTATGAAAGTATGTGATGCATTCATTAACTAGGATGACTTGATAGTTTTACTAGTATGGGCAAGGGTATGGGACCTTGTGTATGCATTGCACATGTGTACCTTGATAGGATAGTTCCTAGGTTAGTCTTCTAAGTTCATGAATAGTAATGTATGAACATGTTATGAATATGACTTATATGCTATGATGTTAACTATATGATATGATGAATTATGAATATGCATAGTTTATTAGAGTGTTTATATGAAAGGATTTCTCATATAGTTATACCTTTATGCTTATGCATTAATGTATGAACATGTGTTTCCTTAATGTGTTATGTGAAAGGTTTGCTCACATATAAGTATACACACACACACATGTATGATAATCTAGTTAATGGAGGGGCCTTGAAAGGTTTACTCAAGTGTAACCTAAACTATATAGGTGTTTGAATATTCTATGTCCACGTGAAATGGTTTCTCACATGATTTAGGTTGATGAACACTCATCTATGACCTATGAGCTAAGCATACGAGGAGTTAAATCTCCTAAAGCCTTCGTTTTTATAAAGTAATGTTAATAGGGGTGTCCCTTCCCATTTTAGGAAGGTAGGTCACCATAGTCCTCACGATGTGGTTAGCATCATATCCAAAGGGCATAGAGTGATATTTTCATAGTGGATGACTACAACGCCTCATTTGGCATAAAGAGGGTTTCCACATATACCTCCAAGTTCCATAAACTACGCTTTCCACATAGGATCTAGCAAGTGAATTTACTTTGTATTTTATCATGTGTTAATGTTCTACCTTAGATAGGTAAGAGCACCTTCTTTTGGTGTAACGCTCTGCAACACGAAATTCCATGTTTAGCACCCATGGTCTTAGTGTCGGTTAAGGCTATAGTTTCCCTAATGTAAAATGGACAATGGAATTAAAGTAAAGTAAAGGGAACCTAACTAGTATAACCTAAGGGAAGGTACATTAGGATAGGTGAAGTAATGAACCCACTTATGCATTGCACAAGTAGCTCGCTAAGGTAATCCTAGGAAGGTGGTCCAATGTATGTGCATATGTTTATGGTTCTCTTGCATGACATTGTGTTAGTGTCTACATGATGTGATGATATGAATGATATGAAGTTCCAATATGACTATGTGACTCAGGTCCTACATGAAGTGTATGTAGTTGACTATAGTATTATGTTTGCTTTATGAAGTATATGTTAAGGCTTGTGGTTTTATGATAGGTTTACTAAGTAGGTGTGAGATTATGGGACTTCACATGGACAATTCACAATTAGACTTAGAAGAGGATTGTAAGTAAGGTCTCATAAAGTTCGATGTGAAGTGAAATTAGTATATGTGCAAAGTGAATAGAGTTCATTGTAATGTCCTTTGGTCTTGACTTGTATGTGTCTTGTGGTGTTATATACTTCTATGATGGTATGTCTTGGTGTGTGAAGGTTGTATATACGGATTCCTTGTGGACTTAAGGTGATGCATTGGACAAAGTATTACTAGAGGGTTACTTGGGAGGCTAATGGGTTAAAGAAAAGAAGTTCATTGTTAAGGGAAAAATGCTTACTGTAAAGTGTGACGAGCTTACTGTAAAATGCTTCAAAATGTCACTTAAATGCTTTGTGTAATTTTATGTGCTATTATGACTATGATATATAAATAAATAAAGTATGTATGTTGTATGATGCTCAATATATGAAATATTCACAAAAAGGTATAATGCATGGTTTTCTAATAAAATGTCCCTTTTAAATACATGTTTTTGCATGGTTGTCATACTTAGTGCATTCTTGCACTAACTCCATTCTTCTCTACCATTTTACACAAAGTATAGGTTATGGATGCTTAAGGGATGCCTTTAAATGGTGATGAGCTTGATATGTGATTCCCAAGCTCAAGGAAAGGTTGATTGCGAGATTTTCGAGCTTCGGTGAGTCCTCATGCTTTGAGGATATATTTTCATTGTTTTATGTCTCTTTCTTATTTTCAGTCTTGGACATGATTTATTGGCTATGCAGAATTTGATTCTATTATATTATATGACTACTGTGACAAATATTTAGCATTCCGCTTTTCTTTTATAAAATGTTTAGAACCTGAAATGTACTTGATTATCTCTTATGTTCTATTTCTTATGTTACGAATTCAAAGTATATTGTATGGAGCCTCTTGGGGTCCTATACACCATGTTATATCTAGGGTATACCCTTTGGTTATGACAAACTTGGTAGTCAAATCACATGATTCGTAATGGTCCTTGGGTATCTTATAAGCCATGTTGAGTAGAGTCTTGTTCATGAGTGTGAAGCCCGCCTCATTTTTTAATGAGAGGCTGTAAGATGCTTATGAAGCTCCACTTCTTCATTAATCTAAAGTTGTGTCATAGAGTTTGACTCTATAAAGTCTTTATCCTAATCCCAATCTAATTCTCACAGGAAATGGATACTCGAAGAGCTTATTCTAGAATGAACATGAAGGAGAATGTGGAACACGAAGGTCCTTCTAAAGCTCCTCAAACTCTGGTCAGCCCTTTGGTGCAATAGGTGACTAATGTAGAGTTTAGGGTTGCTTTTTACATATTGTCTCAATCCATGATGGCCCAAGCAAATAGGGATGTTGCAGTTCCCATGAACTCAAATGTTGCTATGGAGGAAGCTAGAGTGAGGGACTTCACTGGAATGAAGTCTACAAAATTTCATGGTTCCATGGTTGAGGAAGATCCTCAAGAGTTCATTGATGAGGTTTACAAGGTTTTAATGTTCATGGGAGTGATACCGATGAAAGGGTGGACTACTGCATTAACTTTGGAATGTTGAATTTGATAGATTTGCAGATCTCATTTGCACGCACAACGTTTTGAATAAATTACGAGAACCCCATTAGAGATTTTGAGTTGTCAAACTAGGTTATGCGCATTAGTTGGTACAATCAATATTTTGCCTGCACGTGTGCAAATACCAATAAATTTGGTATTGATATTCCCGGGGTCCATGCTTCATTGGCGATGAGTTAGTCACCTCCTATTTGCATTCATAGGTCCCAGCCACATTCCCATGGCCTTATTTCTTTACCCTTAGCATTTGTAAGGCCTTCTTTGCATTTGAGAAGGGTTAATTGTTGATCCTCCATGTCTCAAGACCCTCATGCCACATTCACAAAGTAGGATTTAGTCTAGTCTTTATTTAACGGCAAGACCCATTCAAGAGGGAATTATAATTTTCCTTTGGCGACTTTTCCTCTTAAATATATTCTAGATTTTGATTATTTGAACTCCACTATGTTTGAAAGTGCGGGGACTCCTAGGTGTTGCATTGGCAAATGTAAGAGAGTCTTTATTTGTGGTATTTTCCTCTATTCTGGAACAACCTTAGCTTTTTGTCATTATTTAAAGAGTGAATTGTAGCATGGTGTTTGTGTTCCACTGTTGTTAGCCTTGAATTATGGTTAGCCTAAAGGAAGGCTACGACTTCCCTTTCCTTAGTTTGAGATTGAATATCAGAAATTATATTAATTTTTGCTAATAAGGGATGGAAACAATGTTGATCTTGCTAAATTGTTAGATGTCATGTGTTAGACGTATTTTGGGATTTTCAAGAGTGGCTAGGAACATTTTGATTGTGTCATGTTATTAATCGTATCTTGTGGTTGAACTCAATTTATGTTATTGGTGATTAGTTTGAGAATCTTCGTTTAGGCTTATACTAGTTCTAGTCCTAGTCGTGCTATATTTGGTCCCGTTTAGCCCCATTCTGTTTTGATATCATTTCATATGGTTAACTCCCTACTGTAGAAAACTTGACTCTAATATAAATAAGCCTTCTATTAGGCGAGGACTAAAATTTAATCACCTTCTATCCACTCACTCTTTTTCTATAGCCCCGTGAATTGCGTTTGGGATTTAAGGATTTGCTTCACCATTGGGAACTAGAGTTGGTTTGAGCTTTGAGTATTGTGTTGATTATGTAGTAGTAGATGTCATTCAATGATGGTTATTTGATGATGACGTTGAATGAGAATCTTTGTAAGCCTTTATAATCAATGATTCAAGGTCTTATTGTGCTGACCTTTATTCTTTAAGGTGTTGATTCACTCTAGCTTCAGCCTGTTGTCCCTTGACGACACGTAATTTGAGGTTCAGTATATGTACTCCTTAGCATTAGGTGGATCTTATTAGTTATCTGGAGTTTATATACAATTTGTGGTATGGGCTACGCCTTTCTCATAATAGATATAGCTGATATATTGTGGTTTCACGGTATTTTTAATGTTTTTTCCTTAAATTTAGTGTGTGTCCAAAAGCCTTTTTGTATTGATTTGTATGTAAATTTCTCCTTATTTGCAGTAAATTTGTCCAAAGATGAATGTGGATGTTTTTGAGAGAGAGCAGAAGAGACCACCTACGGAGCTTCTGATGGTCCGTCGAGCTTGTGATGGTCCGTAGCTGGCATCGTAGTGAAGCTTCTAAAGAAAGGTGGAGAAATCTGACCTAGTGTGGGTGTCACGACCCAACCCGATGGGCCGTGACTAGGTGCCCAATTTGGACACTTACATACCAACCTATAAAGTATGACCAACTGAAACTAAGACAATATGGAATTTAATCAAATCAAGCCAAATCCAATGCCATATATATATAAAGTGGATCTATCTCATAAAGAGTCATAACCATTCAAGCGTAACAACATACACGAGCCGACACGGCTGCCACTATTCAAAGCATAAGGATGTACACAACCGACAAGGCTGTACTTGTACAAACGGACATCCCAAACAAACCATCTCCAGACCATTATCCAAAACAAAAATATACAACCCACACGATGTCTACAGACCTCTAAGAGTATAGTAGTGAAACTCGACGGGACAGGGCCCCGCCATACCCATAGACAAGCAAAAGACTACATAAGAAGTTATGTACCAAAACGACTGGGCTCCGGAACAGTGGAGCTATCCCAAACAGCAGAGTAGATATCCTAGGCGGGAGGATCACCGAACTGAGCGTCTACACCTGCGGGCATGAAACGCAGCCCCCCGAGAAAAGGGGGTCAGTACGGACAATGTACTGAGTATGTAAAGCATAAGGTAAAGATGACAGGATACCAACCTGATAAGTCGAAACAAGATATCTCTACACATGTACTTTTTAAATGAAAATCATGCATATTTTTAACATATAAGATGCCCAGCTTCCCTTAGTAAGGGACTTGGCAAAATAATCATCATTATATATACATCATACGTACCCGGCCCTCTAGTGAGGGACTCGGTGAAATAGTCATTACATCATCTCCGTCATCATCATCATCATAACCATCCTCATCACCAATCATATATATAATATACATTCCCGGCCCTCTAGTGAGGGACTCGGTGACATATGCAAGAAACTCCGCACGAACATTACCCGGCCCGGGACTCGGTGAAATGATAAATGACTCTATGCACGAGCAGAATATTATGAGCAACCATATGCAATTAAAATCATTTCTTATAACTCAATATAACAACCAACTTGAACCAGCAAGGAGTATTACCAAAGATTAATGTTTTATCAAGATTATGAACCTTTAAAAACGATATGGAAACGTAAAATCTCAATGACTCTAAGAAGCACTATCATAAATATCAGAAACCACCATAGCCTTAGATATAGACAATATATAAAGGAATAGTTGTGGAAGTAAGAATATACGTCACCTAGACGTTCTAGAAGTAGGTATCAAATCTGTCCATTATTTGCTCATTTTTAAAGGTCATGCCAAACAAAGAAGGAAAGGAATAGCGTTACATACCGAATAGTCGAGCCGCACTTCCAATATTTACTGCTCAAGGTATAAATCTATAACAAGCAACAATCGTGCCGTAATTAGATAAATGTCGCGCTTTACTACTTATTGCGAGTTAGCTAATAATCTAACGAAAATCCGGCAGCACTTCCCCTATTTTCTTTACTTCATCCCAATCCAACAACAACCCAAATTATCCACAGCAATACCAACAACACATATAATCCAACGAATCATATTAAACAGCCTCCCCCAAAACAGTTCCGTTTTAGCAACCATAGTAACAAAACAACGACACACCGAGCGATAACTCGTTTTATAATTCGCAACACATCTACCTTATTGTATTCATCCTTTGGAGTATATACCCATAATCATATTAACATATGCATAACACCAAAACAGAATTTCCAGCAGCTTACTTTAATCAAAACAGCCCAAACACTAACATAACACCGCTAGCAATCCGATCATGGTTTCTGCTCATGCTTAGCACATTCAATAACTAAAACAGATTCCTAAGATACTGTTCACGTCCCCTTCTTAACATTAATGTCTAATTAACAAAGGTATTCTAAGGAATTAACATACCAAGCAAAGAGATTACTAACCAATTTCTTTGCAGCTACTGTCCAAGAGTTTAATGGCTGGTTTTCTCCATTTCCATGGCTGCCCAAGTCATGTGGTGAAAGAGATGATATGCAAGTCACTACACCATTTAACAATATGAAGTGGAGGCAGCCCCCCACTACAAATGCTCCACTAATTCCATCTCCCAAATCTGAATTTCTTTTTAATATTTAGTAATATGAAGTGGAGGAGCCCCCCACTACACATGCCCCACTAAGGCTATCTCCCAAATCTGAATTCTTACTTTGCCTTGAGTGGTGGGGCCCACTTGATAAATTAAATCCAAATCAGCCACTAATTAATCCCACACTAATTAATATCACATATGGAATTAACATCCTTGCATAATATTTCTTTAAACACTTGGAACTTAAAATAAAATCTCATTTCCCGAACTTACATCTACTAGTTCATGACGCGCACGACGTATAAAAATACGAGGCATAACATCCTTCCCCCCTTAGGAACATTCGTCCTCGAATGTTAAGTTAGCATATTACCGAAAAAAATTCCAACGAGGTTCTCTAACAGTTATACCTATCAACCTGCATTTCATAACTTATAGATGCATCACAGAGTCACAACTTACAACATAATCTCGTTTATCAATCAATATAGTCAAGCTAGGAATTGAATTACCTGTAGGTACGGGGAACAAGTAAGGATACTTATTCTTCATTTCTTCTTCCGCTTCCCAAGTCATCTCCTCCCTATTATTATTTTGCCACAACACTTTGACGGAAGCCACATCCTTAGTACGTAACCTTCTAACCTGGCGATCAAGTACAGCTACGGGTTTCTCCTCATATGACAACTCCTCTGTTACATGAACATCATCTACAGGGAATACTCTAGAAGGATCACCAATACATTTACGTAGCATCGATACATGAAAGACTGGATGTACCGCCTCCAAATCAGATGGTAGATCCAACTCATATGCAACCTTGCCTATCTTACGAACAATCTGATAAGGCCCAATGTATCTCGGACTGAGCTTCCCCTTCCTGCCAAATCTCATCACACCCTTCATGGGTGATACCTTCAGGAATACCCAATCACCAATCTGAAACTCCAAATCTCTACGCCGATTATCTGCATATGACTTCTGTCGACTCTGGGCTGCTAATAATCTTTCTTGAATAAGCTTCACCTTGTCAACAGCTTGCTGAATCATATCCGGGCCTATCAACTTAGTCTCGCCAACATCAAACCAACCAATAGGTGACCTGCACTTCCTCCCATATAAGGCCTCGTACGGTGCCATCTGGATACTAGAATGGTAGCTATTATTATAGGAAAACTCAATGAGCGGAAAGTGATCATCCCAGCTACCTTTGAAATCAATAATACAGGCCCGCAACATATCTTCTAATGTCTGAATAGTACGCTCAGCCTGCCCATCAGTCTGAGGGTGAAATGCTGTGCTAAGGTTCACCTGTGTCCCCAATCCCTTCTGAAACGATCTCCAAAAGTTGGCAATAAATTGAGCTCCTCTGTCTGATATAATGGACGTGGAAATCCCATGAAGTCTCACTATTTCCCTGATATATAACCTCGCATAATCTTCAGCCGAATAAGTAGTTCTGACTGGAAGAAAATGGGCCGATTTCGTCAGCCTATCTACAATAACCCATATAGAGTCATACTTCTGTTGGGTGCGAGGTAAGCCTGTAATAAAGTCCATATTAATCATCTCCCATTTCCAAGTCGGGATCTCTATCTCTTGTAATAATCCACCAGGCTTTTGATGTTCGATCTTGACTTGTTGACAATTCAAGCACTGAGCAACAAACTTCGCTATGTCCTTTTTCATGCCATCCCACCAGTATAAGCATCTGAGGTCATGATACATTTTTGTTGACCCTGGGTGAATAGAATAACGGGCAGAGTGTGCCTCTCCCATAACCTGCCATCGTAGCCCCGCAATATCTGGTACACACAATCTGCCTTCATATCGTAACACTCCATCAGGTGTAACCTTAAATGGGGTCTTTTCCTTTTTAAGAGTTGCATCTCTATACTGTGCCAGAATAGGGTCCTCGTATTGGTGTCTCTTTACTTCATCTATGATTGAGGACTCAGCAACCTCTCTGATAGAAACTCCACTATCTTCTGAATTAGCCAGACGGACCCCAAGGCTTGATAGCCGCTGAATCTCCCGAACCATCTCCCTCCTTTCTGGTTGTATATCTGTCAAGCTACCCATGGACTTACGGCTAAGAGCATCTGCTATAACATTTGCTTTCCCTGGATGATATAAAATATCAACATCATAATCCTTTAGCAACTCTAACTACCGCCTCTGCCGTAAATTCAGCTCCTTTTGTTTAAAGATATATTGGAGACTCTTATGATCTGTATAGATGTCCACATGGACACCATATAAATAATGCCTCCATATCTTCAAGGCATGAACCACGACCGCTAACTCCAGATCGTGAGTAGGATAATTCTTTTCATGCTTCCTAAGCTGTCGGGAGGCATAGGCTATAACTTTTCCATGTTGCATCAATACACATCCTAGCCCAACACCGGAAGCATCACAAAAAAATAACATAGCCGTCTGGTCCCTCCGGAAGAGTTAGGACTGGAGCTGTAGTCAATTTGTCTTTCAACAGCTGGAAGCTTTGCTCACAAGCATCAGTCCACTGGAACTTGGCTGCCTTTTGAGTTAGCCTTGTCAAAGGCGCTGAAATTGAGGCAAACTTTTCTACGAACCTCCTGTAATATCCTGCTAACCCAGAAAGCTGCGTACCTCAGTAGGTGTCGTAGGTCTGGGCCAAGTCTTTACCGCCTCAATCTTCTGCGTGTCTACCCGAATACCATCAGCTCCAATAATATGCCCCAAGAATGCCACTGAAGTCAACCAGAACTCGCACTTAGAAAAC
>JAPDHL010001909.1:11244075-11255529 GCA_032847665.1 Solanum chilense | reverse complement strand
CCACATTGATTAATTCTAATGATGAAAAGAATGGGGATTACAAAAGGCAATGTGATTAATTGTTTATGTGTGTTGTGTTGAGAAAGGGTTGAAGTCTTGTTGAATCATTGTTGATGTAACTTCATGTTTGTGTGGTTGTGAACTGTGTGATGTTATGAAAATTGTCATCTCCTCATTATTTGTGTGAACTTGTCATCTACATTATTCTGAGGCATTGGCTGTGACAAGTGTTATGTGCATTGAGAAAAAATGGGTACTTAAGAGGATGTACCATTTTGAGGGACGTATCGCGCGCCGTGATGGATACTATATTTCGAGGGACGTATCGCGCGCCGCGATGGTTACTATTACTGAGGGTCGTGTCGTGCGCCGCGACAGATGCATGGACAGATATGTCCCCCAAGGGTCCCGTACTGAGAGACAGCGGGTGTGTATCATTAGGTCAGACATGCATAATTATACTTGACATTGCATTCCATTGCATTGCACATATTTATCATTAGTGAACTTGATATCGTGTTTTGCTGATCTTCTGATTACCTTTCTGTGGAACTTGTGATTGATCAATATTGAGCTTGTTATTACGGATATATAATTTGTTGAAGTATTGTTGTTGAGGATATGTAATTTGTTGAAGTGTTGTTGTTGAGAATATGTTATTTGACTAAGTGTTGTTGTTGAGCTACGTGCTATGTAAACTGTGAGTTGTTAGGTTGGGTTTATTTTTAATGCAGGTTGTAGTTGTGGAGGTTCGGTTGGGGGTGGTAGGAGTACCCGTATTTCATCCCCTTAGCTTGTGTTTAGAGGTTTACTTGCTGAGTGCCGTGTGGTTTGGTACTCACCCCTTGCTTCTACAAATTTTTGTAGGTTATGAGCCTGGATTTTTATTGTACTTGTCATTCTCTTCTTTTCTGGGGCTTCTTGGAGATTTGTGAGGTAGTTGTTTCCATCTCAACAGACTTTCTTCTCCATAATTATGATCTTGTTCTATTCTAGAAACAAGTTCATTTAAGACTTGAGTTTTTCTTTTGAATCAATTGTAATACATTAGAGGCTTGTACACGTGACTACCTGGTTTTGGGGGTATAATGTAAGTTGATAGTAAATTTTCCACATTTTTATTGTAATGATTGAATTTTAGGCTGACTTGTCTTGATGTGATAAGACGAGTGCCATCACGTCCATTTTTGGGTCGTGACAATATGTATAAGACTATAATCATACATCAGTTTTGATGGAACTTGATTCATAATGCTACATCATCCAAATGGGAAACAGAGACGAACATCATCATTCCGTTTCTCTTTTCCCTTCTCGCTTGATCCAAAATAAGTACAATATGAAGATTGAATAATTCTTGAAGGCATTCTATTTCTAGGCGCAGGAGTGTTCCAATCACTTATAACAACAATATAGATTGTTGGCATATCACTGGATAATTGACTATGAGACAATAAATCCTGGCTGCCAGTTAAATCATGTAGATCATAAACACATAATGGTCTAGCAGAAATTGGATTTTTTCTCAGATTTTTTATAAGTGCATCTATTGCTGCTTGAGTTGAGGGCAATGTTGTTGTTGATGTGGAAGAATCATGTATAATATGATATAATGATTAACATAGTAAATCTACATATAATGAATGATTGTGTCATAATGCATAATTGAAAAATCTACCGATGTATCCGCTGTTTTTTTATCAGGCACAAAGTGATGGATATTTTGTTGAACTCTGTCAGTACCATCTTGATCCATGATTAGTTTATCTGAATCGTGATGTGCTTCACCACTACAGGTTGTATGTATCAAATGTATAGTATTTAAACAATGTATCATACATTTAAAAAAAGGTGATAATGTGACAAAAAAATTATAATGTACAATTTTTTACGAACCAATACCTTCTTAGGATCATTGGCTTCAGTATCAACATGAATACTTTGATATGTAGATTTGAATTATGAAACATTCTTTATTTTTTGTTCATTACTGATAGTATGATCAATCTATATTTGAATTTTTAATAGTAATAAAATGTTAATATAAATATTGCTAATACATTATTTAACATGGTGATGAATATATATATATATATATATATATATATATATATATATATATATATATATATATATATATATATATATATATATATATATATATATATATATATATATATATATATATATATATATATATAACAATCAACACATAATTTCAACGAATACTACAGTATCACGGAACATTTTATAATGACTCTGGTACCATTGAAATTTTTTTAACAACGTCTAATACAATATTTTAGTACCTTTGATTGTTGCAGCGGAATAAAATTCACGAACAAGATCATTTGCTCCAAATCTTTCTTTGAATTACTAGAAAACAAAGATAGTTCTTCACAAACTAAATGTTCTTTTTTTTGTGTGTATCTTTAATCTAAGAAGCTTTTCTTGTTCTGTTTTGTTGGTGTGACATTTTAATATTAATAAAAATATGTATTATATGTCACAATATATATCATGTAATGTCTATTGATAGACATTACATTTGTGCATCTTTACTCTCATAAATTGTGGAAGAAAATGGTCATTAGTTTTTAGTAACTTATGTAATCACCAACTCTTCATTTCATCCATTATTCTATATTTATGTCTTGTAACTTATGTAACATTGAGCCATTCATTTGGCAAATTTACTATCCACTATATCCTATTCATTGCAAGGAAGAATTCATCACATATAAATAATGTTGTCTTCATTTGTGTTGAGATATGAGAAGAAACAAGATAAGTACAAGAAAATATAGAGTGAAAAAAGAAGAGTAGTATTATATTGAGGTTATTGTAGTTAAAGAGAGAGTTGAGACATAGAAAATATTCTAAGTCTTCAACTATATTTTCTATACAAAAGAGAGTATTATATGTTGAAGGAAGAAGTTCTTTTGTGGAGCTTTGGACTCTCAACTAATCTGGAGTTGCTTGAGTTATACACTGTTGTTGGGCTGTTGTATCCTGGAGGAGACAAGTCAAGAGTTATACTGCTGGATCGGTGTAGATTATGCCGAAGTGGGCTTGAATCTCCTTAAAGAGAGCGAGATATCCGTGCCTCAGCCTAAATATTAATATATTCATATTTGTTCATTTTCTTTCAACTGTAATATTTTATATTTGTGATCTATTACACCAACAATTTTAAGGAGATTCATGTTTTCTTACAGTTTGAGAAGATGCGGATATGAAGATAGGGATCCTAACATCATTCTGCTCAAACGTCGCTCTCTTCAAGAGATGGAAGAGAAGAGGTGTACGGTAAAATATTTTTCTACTTGCTCAAAAGTGGAGAAAAGGTAAAGAAAAAAAGTTTTTGCCTAGTATTTTCATGAATAAAGTGAATCTACTTTTCATGAAAAAAATGATGTTTGAATTCTTGAAAAGTGGGGGTACATGAAATGAGAAAAAAAATCATTGTGAAATTGTTATTTTTGCATCTTTGAAAAATGCTCTTAAAGAGTGTTAGAAGAACAAATATATTAATTGTGGAATAAATCACATGTTATTATTTGGTTATAATGTGATGATTTTTAGCTCTAACATGAGAGTCTTAAATAAATTATGAAACTATTTTGAGTAGTCATTTAACATAAAATTTTATGGTGAGATAAATTTCATTCTTGAAATGAAAAAAACTATATACATATACCATAAAATATGGATGAAGTTTTTCTCGTCAAGTCTCATAATATGGAAATAATTATGAAATACAATCTTGTTGGTTGTGTGAGTCTTGCAACTCCTTTTGATTCAATTGTGTAAGAAAGTTGTGACAAATAAAAACAAATGGAGTTTGCTAGTCTAAAAATATGAGCTATGTGGTTAACAACTTGACTTGATGTTGTGTTTGCAGTACAAGTACTTTGAAGGTACAAGCAAACTGAATGAGAAAAAATTTGGTGTTATTTGGTGGGATGAGAAAAGTAAATTATTTTTTGTTATCTCTATTATGAAGGTTGAAGTAAAAAAATAAAAAATAAAAATAAATTAAACTTCAACTAGTGAAAAAGTGAATTGAAGCACTCTATTTTGAGAAAATAATTTTACTAATTTTGATTAAGTATGAAAACACCAATATAGTAGTTGAATACAAAATCGTTATTATAATGACAAAACTAGACTCTTGAGGAGAAAAACACAATATTGTGAAATCATACTGATCGTTGGTATACCATCAATGTTGATTGTGTTTAAACTTGTGATAATCTTGCAGATTCATGAACTAAGGCCTTAGCAAGATAAAGAGTCTGAAGCACATCGAGGGGGATGAAAATTGAAGCTCATAAATTCTGAGTCATATATGAGGAAACCCAACCTGGGGAGTAGAGATCCTATAACTAGGTTCAATGGGAAGAATGAATCATATGATGACTTGTTGTTAAATGCACTACTGTTAATTTTATTCAATCCCTATGATGTGATTGCATTTATCCTATAATTATTTGTGGAGGTTGAGTCTTTAAACTCTTAATGAAAGTATGTATCTCGTATGAGTGGCGTGTCAAATTATAGGAGCATCCTTGATAGATTTCACCTATGTGAGTGTGAAAGTAGGTCACTTTCTATGAGAATGGGCTTGTTCTAAAAAACACTTATGAAATCGAGATAGGACAAGGCCGTAACGTGCTAACTATTAAAGCTTATGTCAACACCTTGATTATTGTGTGTATGCAATAATTCTTTATTTCCCTTAAGCAGTCATAGGTCAAGTCTGAGACCACTACTAACTCTGGAAAAAAGATTATTGTTCTACTAAGTGAAGGTTCAATGCAGAGCACACCTTCATTATGCATAATAGTCTACCTTCAACTAAGTTGTGAAAAACTCTTTTATCTTAATATTAAAATAAGTAGGGGATTGTTGGTGTGACATTTTAATATTAATAAAAATATGCATTATATGTCACATTATATATCATGTAATGTCTATTGATAGATATTACATTTGTGTCTCTTTACTCTCATCAATTTGGAAGAAAATTGTCATTAGTTTTTAGTAACTTATGTAACCACCAACTCTTCATTTCATCCATTATTCTATATTTATGTCTTGTAACTTATGTAACATTGAGCCATTCATTTGGCAAATTTACTATCCACTATATCCTATTCATTGCAAGGAAGAATTCATCACATATAAATAGTGTAGTCTTCATTTGTGTTGGGATATGAGAAGACACAAGATAAGTACAAGAAAATATAGAGTGAAAAAGATGAGTAGTATTATATTGAGGTTAGTGTAGTGAAAGAGAGAGTTGAGACATAGACTATATTCACTATACAAAAGAGAGTATTATATGTTGAAGGAAGAAGTTCTTGTGGAGCTTTGGACTCTTCAACTAATCCGGAGTTGCTTGAGTTATACACTGTTGTTGGGCTGTTGTATCCTGGAGGAGACAAGTCAAGAGTTATACTGCTGGATCGGTGTAGATTATGCCGCAGTGAGCTTGAATCTCCTTAAAGAGAGCGAGATATACGTGCCTCAGCCTAAATTTTAATATATTCATTTTTGTTCATTTTCTTTCAACTGTAATATTTTATATTTGTGATAGATTACACCAACAATTTTAAGGAGATTCATGTTTTGTTACAGTTTGAGAAGATGAGGATATGAAGATAGGGATCCTAACATCATTCTGCTCAAACGTCGCTCTCTTCCAGAGATGGAAGAGAAGAGGTGTACAGTAATATTTTGTATTTGTCATATATTACACCACCATCTTTTGAGCTTTGTTGTTCTTCTTGTTTTTTCTCATATGAAGCTTTAAAGAAAAAATAAAATAACTTAATTTAAAAGGAGAGCATATTAACGTTGGAACAGTCAATAGTCACGTATAAATGTTTCCATACCCTTTTAAAGTAATATTCTTTTTCTTTTTTCTCTTTTTTTTTTATTCAGAAAAAACAATCTTGATTTGGATCAGATCGGATTGGTCCACATAGGCAACTCAATATCCAAAACTTACATCTTTAAATTATGAATCAATTTTTTTATTTTTAAAAAAAAATTAAAAGCAGATTTTATAATTCAAAATTAATTTTAAGTCCGATTTGGAAAATAAAATAATGAACAATTACAAACAGAAAATGAGAAACTGAAAGATAAGAACACAAATTAATTCTAAAATAAAAATTCAATCAATTACAAAAGAAGTTTAGGACTACTTTTCATAATATGATAGGACTCTAAATTTATTACATATAATGGTATTGTTATAAACAAATTGTATTATAGTGAATATCTAATTATGTGGAGTCCTTGTAGGATATGATTAGGAATCCTACTTGGGGACCAAGTAAGGTTTTTCCTATAAATAAAGGATTTTCCTTCACTATAAATAAGATTTGAGATAGATCGATGAATCCTGAATATACTATGAATAAGAAATCTTTTCTCTTCTCTCTACTTTCTTCTTCTAATTTTATATAGTTTCATAACACGTTATCAGCATGATTGTTCTATTATTAAAGAATTATGAAGAAGACGGGAAAAGTGTAAAAGAGATCTTGCATAAGTTATACAATAAGGTTCTTATATCTTCAAGGTATGATTTATCTTTATGTTATAATTATTTATGTAACAGATCTAGAGGTACCATCTAAAGTAAGTATTTACAGAGACTTGTCGACTTTCTATACGTTTAATTTTAATCGACTGGGAAGAGAATTTCTTAATTTATTTTAATAATTGATAAGCACAATTTTGTGAAAGGTATGTTTTCAACCTTTATATGAGGTATGTGATCTATTAAGCTATATTTATTAACTACTAATGTTGATTATAATAAATCAATAATCTCAATTTTGTCTGTAATTATAATGTACAATCATAGTAATGATAATCAAAAGTGATAAAATTACAATTATTTTGAAGGCTTGAGGTTGAGTCTCATTGTGGGTAAGATGATAGATTTAATTAGAAGATTCTTCAAAAATTCTTTATGTTGCTTGTTCTCGTGATAAAATTGATTGGATCAACTAAAGTTGAGACTAAATTCCTAAATTCTGAAAAGTATAAAAGGTGAATATGGACCCGTTTACCTATCATGTGATATGATAAAAATATGCATTTATACTATAATCACATGTGCGTTTGTTGTCAACGTGTAGTTTGACATTCACTAAATTGTTTGTGCAAAAATAATTGAGTTAAAAGAACAATTTCAGAATATGTAATCAAGACAATTTATCTTGACAATATTGATAAATACTCAAGATGATGTGACACTAAATGTCTCAAATAGTAAAATCATCGTTTATGAAAATAAAGCTTCATATGTTGATATGAAATATGATATTGCATACAAAAGTAATTGTACGCATCAGACTGATAAATTATGATTAAATTTTCTTTCAATTGATTTATGGTCGAGGGCCAAATATTTTTCATCTGATTATTTTGATATGTGGTATATAATCAATGAATATACATTGATGCACAATGACAAATTCTCCAAATGATTGAGATACATGTTAGTTTGTCTAACATAAGGGGAGACTAGAAGCAATAGAAGAGTTGTAAATACTCTTATTGAATGTACCTTAACGATAAAGTCTATGACATGCATGAAGCATGATAGACTAATCAATTCTAAATAAAATAATCCTTGAAAAAGGGGGAGGATCAAAGAATCAAAATGATCATAATAAGGATACAATGTGCTCTTGAAGATCTTGCGATATAACACTTTATAAAACCTCATGAGAGGGGTAGCTACCTAAAAATAATGAAGTGATAAGATCTGAATAAATTATTTCGTATTGTGAATCAATGCAAAATGTTATATCGTTGACGGTATCTTTGATACAATATCACGCAATATTGTAAAAGATTATTATGATACAAATTCTACGACTATTAAAGCATGCTGGTGTAGAAATAATTATCAAGTGAAAAGTGCAATGGTGCATTTTGGTAAGCGTAAAGCTTATTTAACATGCAATCTAGGCACTAGAAGATGTCATCCATCTAACATTGAATGTTGTCACTTGACAAAATTGAGATGAAAATATCCGATGAGTTCAAAATCTAAAGCATATACAAGTTTTTGGAGAACTTATTTATCGTCCTCATAAGGATTAAATTTATTCAAATGCATGAAGCATATACAAATATTGTTATACAAGTTGATAACTAGAATTGAAACTCTTTAAGAGTTTTCAAAAGGCAATATATTATTTGCTTAAAGAAGTTAAAGTAAGGAACTTACAGAAATCTTTGATCCTGAAGGGAAGATTCATAAAAGCATACAAAAGAAAACATATTTCGTCAAGGTTTTTCAACACTCATGAGCTCCCAAGAATGGTGATATCCACATGCAACATGTTTGTTCAAGTAATACTATAATTGATTTGTTCATCAAGTCTCTACCAACTACAACTTTTAAGAAAAAGGTGCAAGCTTGGAAAACAAAGATTTAAGTTTCTGGATTGATGTTCTCATTAGGGGGAGTTGATACGTGATGTACTCTTTTTCCCTCACAAGGTTTTGTCCCATTGGATTTTCCTTGTAAGGTTTTTAATTAGGCATCCATAATGTGTATTATTAGATATGTGTACTCTTTTTCCTTCACTAGATTTTTTTCCCACTAGGTTTTATCTAGTAAAATTTTAACGAGGTACATAATCTAACGACATTCAAGGGGGAGTGTTGTATTATAGTGAATGTCTAATTATGTGAAGTTCGTGTAGGATATGATTAGGAATCCTACTTGATGACCAAGTAATGTTTCCCTTTAAATATATGGTTTTCCTTCATTATAAATAAAATTTGAGAAAGATCGATAAATACTGAATATATGAATAAGAAATCTTTTCTCTTCTCTACTTTCTTCTTCTAATTTTATATAGTTTCATAACAGGTATCAAATAATAAGAAAATATATTTTATAATTAATTTAAAGCTAAACCGTTCTAAGAAATAGGACTTTTTTCTGAGAAGTTAAAACAATAAAAATATTAATAACAATAACAATAATAATAATAATAATAATAATAATTTTGTATATATGTATAGGAGAAGTCCAAGAGCGACATGTCTGCGCAACCACAAAATAGAAATAATAGTTACATTAGAAAAAAGAGAAAATATTGAAACTAAAGAAAAATAAAAGGAAAAATTATATGAAATAACAAATTATTAATTAAAATTAAGTGCTATAACTATAGTTTATTTTAACTGTAATTTGCAGCAAACATTCCATATTTTGCTATCTGATTCGATATACAATTAGACATTTTATACATTTCGATATTCGGTATGAAATGTATAAAATGTGTTACTATTTGTATAAAGCGAGAGATAATATATATACAAATACAAATTCATCTATTTTCATCCTATACACTTATAATTATACAAATATAAATCTTATTATACAAATTACAATTTATACATGAATTTATATAAAACTAAAGAATTTGTATAAAATTGGATGTTTCTAGTCAATTATACAAACCAAAAGCTCCTTAGCAAGTAAAATATTTTCTATGGAGCGCAATTATGCAAATAATTGTTATAAGATACAAATATAGTTTTTATGTTTGCTATAGGTGAAAGTTACTCAAATTTTTATTAGTATTTTATTATATCAAAAGAAATTTAATCTAGATAATATAATTGGTTTAATTTATTATTTATTATTTATTACTTAATCAGGTTTAGAGTTTCTGTTTGAGTAAGAATGTGATGAGAAGTTTTAAAATTATCTACTTATATTTCTGTTTTTTATTTAAATTAAGAATTTAATTATTATTTCTAATTTTAATTTTTAAAAAGATCACTCAATATATATAATTAAAATTTAAAATTTATGTGATATTATGTGTTTAATTTGATTAATTTTTGATTAATCAGGTTTTAGAATTTATATTTGATTGAAAATGTAATGGGAAGTTTTACAACTGTCTATCTATAGTCTCGTTTTTATTTAAACAAAGAATATTTCTTTTGAATTTTTTAATTTAAAACAATCATTCAAACGTTTAATTTTTATTTTTATCTTTATATAAATATTAAAATTTTTAAGATGGTTATATAATATTCATTTAAAGTAGTTATTCAATAAAAAATTAACTTAAATTTTATTTTCGGTTTTAAAATGGCAATTCATTTTACGTTAATCATTAGAAGATTTTATGTAAATCTTTTTAGTGTGAAGTTTATTTTTTACAATTCGTTTATTTTATTGTAATTTATTTTCCATAATCTGTTTTATAGTTGTGTTTAGTTAGGAATTTAATGGAATGTTTTAAAACTGTCTATATATATATATATATATATATATATATATATATATATATATATATATATATATATATATATATATATATATATATATATATATATATCCCAGTTTTATTTAAATAAAAAATAAAAATTTCATTTAAAAAATTTAAGAATTTGAAATAATTTAATTAATTATAATTACTGATTTTTAAAGCTAACTCCCATAAGTTTAGACATGTTTACACAATAAAAAATTAAATAGGGTGGAGAAACATTTGACGATTATGGAGTATTCTCTCAAAGAACAAGGTTCATCTCTGTTGAACGAAATTCCCCCAAAGCCACCAGATATTACCTCTAAGAATGATCAAGCCAACTCTTTCACCTACAAAGACTCCCTCATGGCTAATGAAACTCTTCTGGAGGCAAATTATGGTACCGAAGATACTTCACAAATCGCAAGTCAACTCGACCAAATCATACTCACATATGATGATAAGATCAAAATGTACTCACAGTGGAAATTTTTGAAAACAATTGAACTTGTTGGGAAACGTCTGCAACACCAGCTATTAAAGACCAAACTTACATCCATCTGGAAAGTCACCACAGAGTTTCCCCTAATTGATCTAGATCTTGATTTCTATAGCAAAATTCTCAAATAAAGACCAACTGAACGCTGTCCTTGAAGGGGCCCTGTTTCGTCAACAACCATTTCCACTCTGTCCAGAAGTGGGGCCCGAATTTCATAGCAAACAAAGTATCCACAAAAAACACAACTATTTCGATTCGCCTACCACATCTTCCAACTAATTTCTAGGATGAGTCTATCCTAAGAAAGATCGGAAATAACATTGGAAAATTACTTAAAATTTATATTTGCAAGAGAACTACAATCAGAGGGAGATATACTCGTTTATGTGTGGAAAATCCTCTATCCAACCCCCTGAAATCATCAATCAAAGTTGAAAAATCGTACGGAAGAAATATGGTATGAAGGGCTAAGCCTAAATTGCCAGTGGCAAAATTGGGCCCACTAGGCTACAATGTTATTTTACCCCTCATGATCAACCTATGCCACCCACTCCCTCAACAACTCAATCTAAACCAGAAGAGTGGCACACGGTTACTTTCCCAAAGAAAGAGAAACATTCATTGTCCAATCGATGGAAGAAT
>JAPDHL010001909.1:11150129-11243975 GCA_032847665.1 Solanum chilense | reverse complement strand
TTAGCTTTAAAAATCAGTAATTATAATTAATTAAATTATTTCAAATTCTTAAATTTTTTAAATGAAATTTTTATTTTTTATTTAAATAAAACTGGGATATATATATATATATATATATATATATATATATATATATATATATATATATATATATATATATATATATATATATATATATATATATAGACAGTTTTAAAACATTCCATTAAATTCCTAACTAAACACAACTATAAAACAGATTATGGAAAATAAATTACAATAAAATAAACGAATTGTAAAAAATAAACTTCACACTAAAAAGATTTACATAAAATCTTCTAATGATTAACGTAAAATGAATTGCCATTTTAAAACCGAAAATAAAATTTAAGTTAATTTTTTATTGAATAACTACTTTAAATGAATATTATATAACCATCTTAAAAATTTTAATATTTATATAAAGATAAAAATAAAAATTAAACGTTTGAATGATTGTTTTAAATTAAAAAATTCAAAAGAAATATTCTTTGTTTAAATAAAAACGAGACTATAGATAGACAGTTGTAAAACTTCCCATTACATTTTCAATCAAATATAAATTCTAAAACCTGATTAATCAAAAATTAATCAAATTAAACACATAATATCACATAAATTTTAAATTTTAATTATATATATTGAGTGATCTTTTTAAAAATTAAAATTAGAAATAATAATTAAATTCTTAATTTAAATAAAAAACAGAAATATAAGTAGATAATTTTAAAACTTCTCATCACATTCTTACTCAAACAGAAACTCTAAACCTGATTAAGTAATAAATAATAAATAATAAATTAAACCAATTATATTATCTAGATTAAATTTCTTTTGATATAATAAAATACTAATAAAAATTTGAGTAACTTTCACCTATAGCAAACATAAAAACTATATTTGTATCTTATAACAATTATTTGCATAATTGCGCTCCATAGAAAATATTTTACTTGCTAAGGAGCTTTTGGTTTGTATAATTGACTAGAAACATCCAATTTTATACAAATTCTTTAGTTTTATATAAATTCATGTATAAATTGTAATTTGTATAATAAGATTTATATTTGTATAATTATAAGTGTATAGGATGAAAATAGATGAATTTGTATTTGTATATATATTATCTCTCGCTTTATACAAATAGTAACACATTTTATACATTTCATACCGAATATCGAAATGTATAAAATGTCTAATTGTATATCGAATCAGATAGCAAAATATGGAATGTTTGCTGCAAATTACAGTTAAAATAAACTATAGTTATAGCACTTAATTTTAATTAATAATTTGTTATTTCATATAATTTTTCCTTTTATTTTTCTTTAGTTTCAATATTTTCTCTTTTTTCTAATGTAACTATTATTTCTATTTTGTGGTTGCGCAGACATGTCGCTCTTGGACTTCTCCTATACATATATACAAAATTATTATTATTATTATTATTATTATTGTTATTGTTATTAATATTTTTATTGTTTTAACTTCTCAGAAAAAAGTCCTATTTCTTAGAACGGTTTAGCTTTAAATTAATTATAAAATATATTTTCTTATTATTTGATACCTGTTATGAAACTATATAAAATTAGAAGAAGAAAGTAGAGAAGAGAAAAGATTTCTTATTCATATATTCAGTATTTATCGATCTTTCTCAAATTTTATTTATAATGAAGGAAAACCATATATTTAAAGGGAAACATTACTTGGTCATCAAGTAGGATTCCTAATCATATCCTACACGAACTTCACATAATTAGACATTCACTATAATACAACACTCCCCCTTGAATGTCGTTAGATTATGTACCTCGTTAAAATTTTACTAGATAAAACCTAGTGGGAAAAAAATCTAGTGAAGGAAAAAGAGTACACATATCTAATAATACACATTATGGATGCCTAATTAAAAACCTTACAAGGAAAATCCAATGGGACAAAACCTTGTGAGGGAAAAAGAGTACATCACGTATCAACTCCCCCTAATGAGAACATCAATCCAGAAACTTAAATCTTTGTTTTCCAAGCTTGCACCTTTTTCTTAAAAGTTGTAGTTGGTAGAGACTTGATGAACAAATCAATTATAGTATTACTTGAACAAACATGTTGCATGTGGATATCACCATTCTTGGGAGCTCATGAGTGTTGAAAAACCTTGACGAAATATGTTTTCTTTTGTATGCTTTTATGAATCTTCCCTTCAGGATCAAAGATTTCTGTAAGTTCCTTACTTTAACTTCTTTAAGCAAATAATATATTGCCTTTTGAAAACTCTTAAAGAGTTTCAATTCTAGTTATCAACTTGTATAACAATATTTGTATATGCTTCATGCATTTGAATAAATTTAATCCTTATGAGGACGATAAATAAGTTCTCCAAAAACTTGTATATGCTTTAGATTTTGAACTCATCGGATATTTTCATCTCAATTTTGTCAAGTGACAACATTCAATGTTAGATGGATGACATCTTCTAGTGCCTAGATTGCATGTTAAATAAGCTTTACGCTTACCAAAATGCACCATTGCACTTTTCACTTGATAATTATTTCTACACCAGCATGCTTTAATAGTCGTAGAATTTGTATCATAATAATCTTTTACAATATTGCGTGATATTGTATCAAAGATACCGTCAACGATATAACATTTTGCATTGATTCACAATACGAAATAATTTATTCAGATCTTATCACTTCATTATTTTTAGGTAGCTACCCCTCTCATGAGGTTTTATAAAGTGTTATATCGCAAGATCTTCAAGAGCACATTGTATCCTTATTATGATCATTTTGATTCTTTGATCCTCCCCCTTTTTCAAGGATTATTTTATTTAGAATTGATTAGTCTATCATGCTTCATGCATGTCATAGACTTTATCGTTAAGGTACATTCAATAAGAGTATTTACAACTCTTCTATTGCTTCTAGTCTCCCCTTATGTTAGACAAACTAACATGTATCTCAATCATTTGGAGAATTTGTCATTGTGCATCAATGTATATTCATTGATTATATACCACATATCAAAATAATCAGATGAAAAATATTTGGCCCTCGACCATAAATCAATTGAAAGAAAATTTAATCATAATTTATCAGTCTGATGCGTACAATTACTTTTGTATGCAATATCATATTTCATATCAACATATGAAGCTTTATTTTCATAAACGATGATTTTACTATTTGAGACATTTAGTGTCACATCATCTTGAGTATTTATCAATATTGTCAAGATAAATTGTCTTGATTACATATTCTGAAATTGTTCTTTTAACTCAATTATTTTTGCACAAACAATTTAGTGAATGTCAAACTACACGTTGACAACAAACGCACATGTGATTATAGTATAAATGCATATTTTTATCATATCACATGATAGGTAAACGGGTCCATATTCACCTTTTATACTTTTCAGAATTTAGGAATTTAGTCTCAACTTTAGTTGATCCAATCAATTTTATCACGAGAACAAGCAACATAAAGAATTTTTGAAGAATCTTCTAATTAAATCTATCATCTTACCCACAATGAGACTCAACCTCAAGCCTTCAAAATAATTGTAATTTTATCACTTTTGATTATCATTACTATGATTGTACATTATAATTACAGACAAAATTGAGATTATTGATTTATTATAATCAACATTAGTAGTTAATAAATATAGCTTAATAGATCACATACCTCATATAAAGGTTGAAAACATACCTTTCACAAAATTGTGCTTATCAATTATTAAAATAAATTAAGAAATTCTCTTCCCAGTCGATTAAAATTAAACGTATAGAAAGTCGACAAGTCTCTGTAAATACTTACTTTAGATGGTACCTCTAGATCTGTTACATAAATAATTATAACATAAAGATAAATCATACCTTGAAGATATAAGAACCTTATTGTATAACTTATGCAAGATCTCTTTTACACTTTTCCCGTCTTCTTCATAATTCTTTAATAATAGAACAATCATGCTGATAACGTGTTATGAAACTATATAAAATTAGAAGAAGAAAGTAGAGAGAAGAGAAAAGATTTCTTATTCATAGTATATTCAGGATTCATCGATCTATCTCAAATCTTATTTATAGTGAAGGAAAATCCTTTATTTATAGGAAAAACCTTACTTGGTCCCCAAGTAGGATTCCTAATCATATCCTACAAGGACTCCACATAATTAGATATTCACTATAATACAATTTGTTTATAACAATACCATTATATGTAATAAATTTAGAGTCCTATCATATTATGAAAAGTAGTCCTAAACTTCTTTTGTAATTGATTGAATTTTTATTTTAGAATTAATTTGTGTTCTTATCTTTCAGTTTCTCATTTTCTGTTTGTAATTGTTCATTATTTTATTTTCCAAATCGGACTTAAAATTAATTTTGAATTATAAAATCTGCTTTTAATTTTTTTTTAAAAATAAAAAAATTGATTCATAATTTAAAGATGTAAGTTTTGGATATTGAGTTGCCTATGTGGACCAATCCGATCTGATCCAAATCAAGATTGTTTTTTCTGAATAAAAAAAAAAGAGAAAAAAGAAAAAGAATATTACTTTAAAAGGGTATGGAAACATTTATACGTGACTATTGACTGTTCCAACGTTAATATGCTCTCCTTTTAAATTAAGTTATTTTATTTTTTCTTTAAAGCTTCATATGAGAAAAAACAAGAAGAACAACAAAGCTCAAAAGATGGTGGTGTAATATATGACAAATACAAAATATTACTGTACACCTCTTCTCTTCCATCTCTGGAAGAGAGCGACGTTTGAGCAGAATGATGTTAGGATCCCTATCTTCATATCCTCATCTTCTCAAACTGTAACAAAACATGAATCTCCTTAAAATTGTTGGTGTAATCTATCACAAATATAAAATATTACAGTTGAAAGAAAATGAACAAAAATGAATATATTAAAATTTAGGCTGAGGCACGTATATCTCGCTCTCTTTAAGGAGATTCAAGCTCACTGCGGCATAATCTACACCGATCCAGCAGTATAACTCTTGACTTGTCTCCTCCAGGATACAACAGCCCAACAACAGTGTATAACTCAAGCAACTCCGGATTAGTTGAAGAGTCCAAAGCTCCACAAGAACTTCTTCCTTCAACATATAATACTCTCTTTTGTATAGTGAATATAGTCTATGTCTCAACTCTCTCTTTCACTACACTAACCTCAATATAATACTACTCATCTTTTTCACTCTATATTTTCTTGTACTTATCTTGTGTCTTCTCATATCCCAACACAAATGAAGACTACACTATTTATATGTGATGAATTCTTCCTTGCAATGAATAGGATATAGTGGATAGTAAATTTGCCAAATGAATGGCTCAATGTTACATAAGTTACAAGACATAAATATAGAATAATGGATGAAATGAAGAGTTGGTGGTTACATAAGTTACTAAAAACTAATGACAATTTTCTTCCAAATTGATGAGAGTAAAGAGACACAAATGTAATATCTATCAATAGACATTACATGATATATAATGTGACATATAATGCATATTTTTATTAATATTAAAATGTCACACCAACAATCCCCTACTTATTTTAATATTAAGATAAAAGAGTTTTTCACAACTTAGTTGAAGGTAGACTATTATGCATAATGAAGGTGTGCTCTGCATTGAACCTTCACTTAGTAGAACAATAATCTTTTTTCCAGAGTTAGTAGTGGTCTCAGACTTGACCTATGACTGCTTAAGGGAAATAAAGAATTATTGCATACACACAATAATCAAGGTGTTGACATAAGCTTTAATAGTTAGCACGTTACGGCCTTGTCCTATCTCGATTTCATAAGTGTTTTTTAGAACAAGCCCATTCTCATAGAAAGTGACCTACTTTCACACTCACATAGGTGAAATCTATCAAGGATGCTCCTATAATTTGACACGCCACTCATACGAGATACATACTTTCATTAAGAGTTTAAAGACTCAACCTCCACAAATAATTATAGGATAAATGCAATCACATCATAGGGATTGAATAAAATTAACAGTAGTGCATTTAACAACAAGTCATCATATGATTCATTCTTCCCATTGAACCTAGTTATAGGATCTCTACTCCCCAGGTTGGGTTTCCTCATATATGACTCAGAATTTATGAGCTTCAATTTTCATCCCCCTCGATGTGCTTCAGACTCTTTATCTTGCTAAGGCCTTAGTTCATGAATCTGCAAGATTATCACAAGTTTAAACACAATCAACATTGATGGTATACCAACGATCAGTATGATTTCACAATATTGTGTTTTTCTCCTCAAGAGTCTAGTTTTGTCATTATAATAACGATTTTGTATTCAACTACTATATTGGTGTTTTCATACTTAATCAAAATTAGTAAAATTATTTTCTCAAAATAGAGTGCTTCAATTCACTTTTTCACTAGTTGAAGTTTAATTTATTTTTATTTTTTATTTTTTTACTTCAACCTTCATAATAGAGATAACAAAAAATAATTTACTTTTCTCATCCCACCAAATAACACCAAATTTTTTCTCATTCAGTTTGCTTGTACCTTCAAAGTACTTGTACTGCAAACACAACATCAAGTCAAGTTGTTAACCACATAGCTCATATTTTTAGACTAGCAAACTCCATTTGTTTTTATTTGTCACAACTTTCTTACACAATTGAATCAAAAGGAGTTGCAAGACTCACACAACCAACAAGATTGTATTTCATAATTATTTCCATATTATGAGACTTGACGAGAAAAACTTCATCCATATTTTATGGTATATGTATATAGTTTTTTTCATTTCAAGAATGAAATTTATCTCACCATAAAATTTTATGTTAAATGACTACTCAAAATAGTTTCATAATTTATTTAAGACTCTCATGTTAGAGCTAAAAATCATCACATTATAACCAAATAATAACATGTGATTTATTCCACAATTAATATATTTGTTCTTCTAACACTCTTTAAGAGCATTTTTCAAAGATGCAAAAATAACAATTTCACAATGATTTTTTTTCTCATTTCATGTACCCCCACTTTTCAAGAATTCAAACATCATTTTTTTCATGAAAAGTAGATTCACTTTATTCATGAAAATACTAGGCAAAAACTTTTTTTCTTTACCTTTTCTCCACTTTTGAGCAAGTAGAAAAATATTTTACCGTACACCTCTTCTCTTCCATCTCTTGAAGAGAGCGACGTTTGAGCAGAATGATGTTAGGATCCCTATCTTCATATCCGCATCTTCTCAAACTGTAAGAAAACATGAATCTCCTTAAAATTGTTGGTGTAATAGATCACAAATATAAAATATTACAGTTGAAAGAAAATGAACAAATATGAATATATTAATATTTAGGCTGAGGCACGGATATCTCGCTCTCTTTAAGGAGATTCAAGCCCACTTCGGCATAATCTACACCGATCCAGCAGTATAACTCTTGACTTGTCTCCTCCAGGATACAACAGCCCAACAACAGTGTATAACTCAAGCAACTCCAGATTAGTTGAGAGTCCAAAGCTCCACAAAAGAACTTCTTCCTTCAACATATAATACTCTCTTTTGTATAGAAAATATAGTTGAAGACTTAGAATATTTTCTATGTCTCAACTCTCTCTTTAACTACAATAACCTCAATATAATACTACTCTTCTTTTTTCACTCTATATTTTCTTGTACTTATCTTGTTTCTTCTCATATCTCAACACAAATGAAGACAACATTATTTATATGTGATGAATTCTTCCTTGCAATGAATAGGATATAGTGGATAGTAAATTTGCCAAATGAATGGCTCAATGTTACATAAGTTACAAGACATAAATATAGAATAATGGATGAAATGAAGAGTTGGTGATTACATAAGTTACTAAAAACTAATGACCATTTTCTTCCACAATTTATGAGAGTAAAGATGCACAAATGTAATGTCTATCAATAGACATTACATGATATATATTGTGACATATAATACATATTTTTATTAATATTAAAATGTCACACCAACAAAACAGAACAAGAAAAGCTTCTTAGATTAAAGATACACACAAAAAAAAGAACATTTAGTTTGTGAAGAACTATCTTTGTTTTCTAGTAATTCAAAGAAAGATTTGGAGCAAATGATCTTGTTCGTGAATTTTATTCCGCTGCAACAATCAAAGGTACTAAAATATTGTATTAGACGTTGTTAAAAAAATTTCAATGGTACCAGAGTCATTATAAAATGTTCCGTGATACTGTAGTATTCGTTGAAATTATGTGTTGATTGTTATATATATATATATATATATATATATATATATATATATATATATGTTTAGAATATTTAAATGAAGATCAATATATATTTTTTTGAAACTATGGTGAAGTGGAATTCATATGTTAGAAAAACAAATTAAATTTGATTGTAAAATCTAATAACATATCTTCAGTTCTTCAACTTGGTATTTTGACGATGAAGTGTCTTTTATTCTTTGTTAGGAAAATAATCAAAGATGATCAGTTTTTTTTTTGTTTAAGGTAGAGAATAATTTTTTTCTCTGTCGTGAATGAAGTGTTAGTGCTTTTTTTTTTTTTAAAGTTTTAAATCTAAATATAAGATGAAAAGTTGAATAAGATTAGAGTTGTAAAGGAAAAAGACTGTTATGGATTTTAAATGATCTTGTACTATTTCTTGTGTTTTATACTTTCTTTGTTGGAAGAGGTCAAAGAAAAAAAAGGAATAACATTAAATACAATGTCAATTTAGAATAGAATAAGGAGACTAATACACATATTTTTATAATAGTACTCTAGAAGATTTAAATATTTCTGGCCTAATTCATCGGTAGCTTCTTAAACTTGATACAAACTTTTATTTAGACACGTTAATTGATTACTATTCATAATAGACACTTCAAGTAAAAAATTATTGTATCATTTAACACTTTTTGCTTACATGACTTAGTGAGTATAATACACTCGTTAACCATGCATGAAAACCTATTTTATTGACTTTTAAAAAAAATTCTTCTTTTTTCTAACTTTCAATCACCATTTCTGAAACTCAAACATCCAAGTATGGTGAATCAAATTACTTACCATTAGCAATTGAAAAATGATCAGAATTATTTTAGAAATATACCCATTTTAAGTTTTACTAAGTAAATTAATTCATGATATTTTTTCTCAAAAGAATTAAATATTTACATAGAAATATTTTTTTTTGTGAATATGTATATGTTTTTGTAGAAGCAAATACCTTTGGAGTTGGGTTTGGGTTTGGTTGTGGGGGGGGGGGGGGGAGGGGAGATCTGGAAAATGATCTTGTGGGGGGGAGGGGGGGGGGGCAACGGGGTGTGTACTGCAATGGGTGGGTGTTTGGAGAAAGAAGACTGTGGGGATGGGAGTATATTGGCTTAATTTTTAAAAAAAGTTATTTGGCATAAATTCACATGTCATTAATTCATTGGTTATTTTTTATTTTTACTCAAATTTATTATTTAAGGATTATTTTTGACACAAATTACAAAATGTCATTGTTTAATCTGTCATTTTACACATTATTCTCGAGTGTAATACACACCTCATATATTTTTGTTGATTGAAAAAAAATATCAAAATAACACAATAACACCGTACATGAAGTGTCTAAAATAAATATCGCTCCATTGAGGTGTCTAACTGAAACTGTCACGACCCAAAAATGGGCGTGATGGCACTCGTATTATCCCACCAAGACAAGTCAGCCAAAAACTCAATCATTACAATAAAGTGCGAAAATAAAATATAAGTAACTTAATAAAAACCCCAAAACCTGGTAGTCACGTGTACAAGCCTCTAAAATATTACAATTGAATCAAAAGAAAAAACTCAAGTCTCAAATGAACTTGTTTCTAGAATAGAACAAGATCATAATTAAGGAGAAGAAAGTCTGTTGCGATGGAAACAGCCACCTGACAAATCTCCAAGAAACCTCAGACAAGGAGAAGGGAAATATCACAAATTCCGGGCTAGTAACCTACAAAAAAATTTGTAGTAGCAAGGGTTGAGTACCAAACCACACGGTACCCAGCAAGTAAAACGTCTAAACACAAGCTAAGGGGATAAAATACGGGTACTCCTACCACCCCCAACCAAACTTCCACAACTACAACCTGCATTAAAATCAACCCAACCTAACAGCTCACAGTTTACATAGCACGTAGTTCAACAACAACACTTCAATAAATTACATATCCTCAACAACAATACTTCAACAAATTACATATCCGCAATAAAAAGCTCAATATTGATCAATCACAAGTTCTGCAGAAAGGCAATCAGAAGATCAGCAAAATATGATATCAAGTTCACTAATGATAAGTGTGTGCAATGCAATGGAATGCAATGTCAAGTATAATGATGCATGTCTGACCTAGTGATACACACCCGCTGTCTCTCAGTTCGGGACCCATGGGGGACATATCTGTCCATGCATCTGTCGCGGCGCACGACACGACCCTCGATAATAGTAACCATCACGGCGCGCGATACGTCCCTCGAAATATAGTATCCATCGCGGCGCGCGATACGTCCCTCGAAATGGTGCATCCTCTGAAGTACCCATTCTTTCTCAATGCACATAACACTTGTCAAAACCAATGCCTCGGAATAATGCAGATGACAAGTTCACACAAATAATGAGGAGATGACCATTTTCATAACATCGCACAGTTCACAACTACACAAACATGAAGTTACATCAACAATGATTCAACAAGCCTTCAACCCTTTATCAACACAACACACATAACAATTAATCACATTGCCTTTTTTTCCCCATTATTATTAGCAACAAAATAATCTATACATGTATAAAAGATAAGTTTTATGTTGATTAATTCTTTTAATTCGTCAAGAGTTAGATAGGAAATTGAAGTGGGTTACTGTAGGTTTGTAAAGAAAAAAGGATTTGTGAGTTTGTTTTGAAAGTTAATGGTAATGGGTGGGTACTAAATATATAGGAATTTAATGTGTGACATATAGATTCTGAAAATTTGTTGGGGTTTAATTTTCTTTAAATCTTTCTTATAATTATTATGAAATTTGTCAAAGTGATAGTGTCATAACTAGTTATAGATATGTAGTTGGTTTTTTTTTATAGAAATTATTGATTTTGCTGCTCCTTTTTTTTCTTTTCATTTCTCCATTTCTTTTCTTTTCTTCTCTGCGCATTTCTTTCTTTGTTTTTTTTCCATAGGAGCCGTCACATGCATTAGAAGTTTAGGGCACTTTGCCCTTTTTCTTTTTATTTTATTTTATTTATTTATTTAATTAATTTCCTTTTTATTTTTTTTCTTTTTTTCCCCATTATTATAAGCAACAAAATAATCTTTTATTAAATCTAAAAATCATGTCACTCATTCTTATAAGTCATATAAATTATTTATAAAATCTACTAAAAAGGTTAATATAAAAAATAATAGTTGGAATTTCTAAAACGACTAAGAGGGTCGTTACATTATCCACCACTAAAAATCATGTTCGTCCTCGAAATAAAATAGGAGAAGGAAGAATTATTGACGTTATCAAAAATCTAATGCATGATCTTCCTGAGTCGCTGTTCATCTCTCCATGAAAGCTTATCTTTAACACCATTCTATCAAGACCAACTACCAAGAACTGAACTATAGAGAATTTGACAGATCTACATATCAGAAGTGATTGTCAAGCTACATACTAACCCATGAACCGAATTTAAACTGAAACCCCTTGGACCATAACACAATAATCATGACAAATCATTTCTCACATAGCAAAGATAATGTTCTATTGATACTAGCTACAACTAGAAGTGAACCTGAACCAATCATCACATACTGATAGTGCACAAACCATCACACATCTTATAACAATTCCCTTTTCAGAACACAATCTTTTTACAAGTTTAAGTTATAAAAATCTGATCTTTAGACTTCGGGTATCCATCAAAGGAGAACAAAAACATACATAATTCAAATAAGAACAAGATAAAGTAAGCACCCAACAAGTGGTACACTCTAGGATGCAAAACCATTAACAACACTGTCAGATAACTGTAACTCTTCATGTAAGCTCTTCTATAAAAAAAAATTCATACGCAATGGCGTGCATGTAGAACCAACAGTATACTTCTACTTTCTCAAACATCACCAAATATGCCATGACTGAAATGATCAAGTCTGCCCAAGGATGTCACTCTACCATGAGAACAATCACAAGATCGGTACACCCGATCCACCACTAGAAATTCACCCGTAAATATGAAAACATGTATGTGTATAGGTAGAAAATCACACTCTAAACCATATTCAATACGAAGTAGATGGTAATATAAGAATTTATAAAATCAGAGTCGAATAAGACTAGAAACTTCTTTTCATAGTGCCCATATCAAACATTTGCATTTATTTGACTCTATCACTTTAATTTTCTAGTTACCCACAATCACCAATTTAGTCTCGATTATAATTTCTCACATACTTGTTTTATCGAACCACAATTGCTCTTTACAATACTTCACTAAGGTCAACACTTTTAATTCTAAATGAACTTCATAGTCGCAACAACCATTTATCTTATTCTCAAATCGTCACTAGTATTAAAATCTTCTTAACAAACACATTATTTCCTCCAAAATTTTCAAACTATGGATACCTCTCTTTCTTTTTAAGCATTCCATGGCAAGTACATGTCCTACAAAAAAAATAAATAAAATTGATAACACTAGTTTCAAATATGATAGTACCTTTCCATTGATATCAAACTATTAAATCACACCCGAAGTCAACTCCACACAACTTTCACATACCATGCTTCAATTGTCATTCCAAATCATCACATACCTCATGCCAATACTTAAAGAAATATTAGGTCTCCCCAATTATTCTATATACTATGGGCACATAATCTCTATTTACCATCACGTATCTATGTAACATATCACAACAAGTGATTCCAAAAAAAAATCATCAATGACCATGTATAATTGTATGGCTATACTATTACGTATCCATAAGTCACTTAACAAAATCTGAACCGTTTAGCTCCACATAACAACACATACTCTTACACATCTCACGGGTTTTACCAAAATCAACACTCAATCTTCATAAAAATTGCTGATAAATTCCTAGTAAGTCTATACCGAATTGATTCACAATCATAGTCATATTAGAACTATATATGTCCATTGATAGACCCTTTAACTCAGATTCAAGAGTATTCTTATTCCTTCACATCTTCTAAATTCTTTCTATGACACAAATTTTAAATACCTTGAGCTCTTCAATACACCAAACTCTTTTTTTCCTTCGCTGACTTGCTTACCAATCTTATCCTTTGACCAACAACCTATGGTATTTTTATCTTATCCTTGAAATAAAAACATTACATGAAATCCCATTTAGGTATAACAATCAAAAGTAACCAAATTTACTACTCAAATTATTTTTAAGTTCTTCAAATGCTTCATACTCAAATCTAAACTCACAATGAAAAACACACTACCACAAATCTAAACTCACAATGAAAAATTTGAATTTTTAATTCAATTATGTAACTCAATACTTTTATCTATTGAAATTAGCTCATACGTAGAAAATATTTACAAATTTGGACATCTTAGTTTATTATTGATCGCCTATCCATCGACCTTGTCATACCCTTTCTTAAAAATCCAATGGTACCCGTTACCAAGTTCGAAACTATAAAAGAACTTATCACCACACTCGAGTCGAACTGTGTAGGATTCTTTCTCAATTCTTACCCAATATCAATATTATTATATTTTTTTATCAATCTAATGAACATGTGACACTATTACCATAATCAAAATGAAACAGATGAAATCACGTATCCTTGAACTAAATTCTCAACTCTCTAAAGATATATCTTTGTCCTTTATAATTATAGTAAATATCTATTTTCTCGATTGTCTCTTTCCAATGACTAAAATACTTCCCACTAATTCTTTTCCATTTATGACTCTAGCTTCTTTCAATCCTATTCAAGCGAAATTTCCAACACATCATACAACTTTTCATACAACCACATTATTCATCAAATAGTGGAAAACCACAACCTTAGATGCTCGCAAGTCGTTATTACCATAAAAACTCGTTTAACCCTCAACTTTTATTTTATGATTTAGTCTCAATCGCAATCTATCACAAACTCCTATTATCATCATGCTTAGTTAGATCTTGTTATCACCACGAAGTCAACTATTTCATCAATATGAATCCTTAAACCCAGTTATACCAATCCAATCCAAAGAACTAACCCACTTTTATCCGCACTTCCTTACTAAAACTCTTAATTGTCTTCACATAAGTATACTCTTTAGGACTTTCTTTACCCATATGCTTGTCATTCAATATTGATCCAATTTCTTGGACATTACGATGAAATCACCACTCATGTAAAAATTCATAAAATACATTTCACAATCTGAACATATCAATTTCATACCAAAGATCCACTACTAAAAGCTTCCTTATACTTAATGTTTAACACATCCACCCGTACCAACAAGCTAGTTGGGTTCTCAAATATGAGTTCAACACCAAATCTTATCATATGAGCATGTATACCATAGATAACTCCGTAAGTAGTTAATATTTGCACTTAACAATCAACATGCCCGTTTTCATGTACCACTAGTAATACATCGTGAAAATTCATTACATTCACCACTAGAACATATCATATCTATTGAGAAGATCATTTCCAAATAGGTCACACACTTTATCCATCAAATAGCTGTAAAATATTACCAGATTAGTTTTGTATCTAACCCAAGCTATATGTATTCTTTCGTAATCAAGGTCAATATCAAAAGTAACACACTCCATAATTCTAACCAAGTATCCATCAGTACCATTGTAATAGTCGTATCATGACCTTCTTTGGTATACACTCAATCTGTGAAACCACAGAAGGGATTCTGACCTGAATTGGCGCAACATCATTTGCTAAGCAACCCATTAATGGTATGACAACTATATCAATTGTATTACACTATTTATTATCTAGTCAATTCTTCAAACATTTAACTTTGAATTATCGAACCACTCCATATTTTGCTTATACCAGATAAGTACTTTATTTATTATTTTTATTTTACAATGATAACTAACCTTACTCAACTCTTTCAAATATGATCACGCATTCGTTTCATAAGTATATCATTTTCACCTTAATACCAGATCTAACATCAAATCAATACACGACATGCCAGTGATTCACAAAAGGTACTACGCACGAGTCATCACATAAATGAGAGCGAATGGAGTGAAGCGATTAGAATCAAAATGGGACCAAGTACGCACAATAGAGATCCAAGAAGTGAAGATATTTCCTAAAAGTCACTACAGCCTCTCGAAGATAGGTACAGATGTCTCCGTACCGATCATCAAGACTCTATTTAGACTCGACTTGTACACACGTGAGACCAATGAACCTGGGGATCTGATACCAATTTGTCACGACCCAAAAATGGGCGTGATGACACTCGTCTTATCCCATCAAGACAAGTCAGCCTAAAACTCAATCATTACAATAATGTGCGGAAATAAAATATAAGTAACTTAATAAAAACCCCAAAACCTGGTAGTCACGTGTACAAGCCTCTAAAGTGTTACAATTGATTCAAAAGAAAAACCTCAAGTCTCAAATGAACTTGTTTCTAGAATAGAACAAGATCATAATTAAGGAGAAAAAAGTCTGCTGCGATGGAAACAGCCACCTGACAAATCTCCAAGAAACCTCAGACAAGGAGAAGGGAAATATCACAAAGTCCGGGCTAGTAACCTACAAAAAAATTTGTAGTAACAAGGGTTGAGTACCAAACCACACGGTACCCAGCAAGTAAAACGTCTAAACACAAGCTAAGGGGATAAAATACGGGTACTCCTACCACCCCCAACCAAACCTCCACAACTACAACCTGCATTAAAATCAACCCAACCTAACAGCTCACAGTTTACATAGCACGTAGCTCAACAACAAAACTTCAACAAATTACATATACTCAACAACAATACTTCAACAAATTACATATCCGCAATAACAAGCTCAATATTGATCAATCACAAGTTCCGCAGAAAGGCAATCAGAAGATCAATAAAATATGATATCAAGTTCACTAATGATAAGTATGTGCAATGCAATGGAATGCAATGTCAAGTATAATTATGCATGTCTGACCTAGTGATACACACCCGCTGTCTCTTAGTCCGGGACCCATGGGGGACATATCTGTCCATGCATCTGTCGCGGCGCATGACACGACCCTCGATAATAATAACCATCACGGCGCGCGATACGTCCCTCGAAATATAGTATCCATCGCGGCGCGCGATATGTCCCTCGAAATGGTGCATCCTCTGAAGTACCCATTCTTTCTCAATGCACATAACACTTGTCACAACCAATGCCTCAGAATAATGGAGATGACAAGTTCACACAAATAATGAGGAGATGACCATTTTCATAACATCGCATAGTTCAGAACCACACAAACATGAAGTTACATCAACAATGATTCAACAAGCCTTCAACCCTTTATCAACACAACACACATAACAATTAATCACATTGCCTTTTTGTTATCCCCATTCTTTTCATCATTAGAATTAATCAATGTGGACAAGTCAACCCATCACCAATCCCGTTACTCCCAACATATACCACAAGGACATACACGCATTTCATACACTTAACAAGAGTTTAGAAATCCACTTGCCTCAATTTATCGAACAATCACTTCGGGACTTTAGCCTTCCTCCTTTGTTGTACTTTCAAATCAATACAATCTATTCAAATCAATAACCACAATAAGAGTTCAAATCTTATAACACTCATATTACTATCTGTTTAACTTTGACCCAACAATTTATCCAAATTTATAATAAAGTTTCTCAATCGTGATTCTAACTAATAAGTCAAATCTCATATTTCTTAAATTTCAAGTCAAGAGTTAAGTCATAATTTCTCCAAACACTACAACCCTAATAGTTTCCATATAATATAATTGTCCAATTATTATCCCAAAATGGATATTGACGGCATATCAACATTCCATTGGAAATCTTGACATACTTTCAAAGGGAACACCATCAATAATTTCTAAAAAAAACCAACTACATATCTATAACTAGTTATGACACTATCACTTTGACAAATTTCATAATAATTATAAGAAAGATTTAAAGAAAATTAAACCCCAACAAATTTTCAGAATCTATATGTCACACATTAAATTCCTATATATTTAGTACCCACCCATTACCATTAACTTTCAAAACAAACTCACAAATCCTTTTTTCTTTACAAACCTACAGTAACCCACTTCAATTTCCTATCTAACTCTTGACGAATTAGAAGAATTAATCAACATAAAACTTATCTTTTATACATGTATTGTTTCATCCACCAACAATAATAATTCATTTAATACCCTCTAGTCCATAATTATATGTAAATAACATGTGCATACATGTACACGAAATCAAAAACTAGTTTCATATATTAGTGTAAATTATACACGTTTTAACTTAAAAATCTACTCCTAATTACATTAAAAACTTAATAGAAAGGATGGAAATAATTACCTTGACGCCTTGAGATGAAAATATTAATTTTGCCCCTTTTTTTCCTTTTATTTTCTCCCTTTCTTTTCTTTTCTTCTCTGCGCATTTCTTTCTATTTTTTTCCATAGGAGCCGTCACAGGCATTAGAAGTTTAGGGCACTTTGCCCTTTTTCTTTTTATTTTATTTTATTTATTTATTTAATTAATTTCCTTTTTCTTTTTTTTTTCTTTTTTTTTTCCCATTATTATTAGCAACAAAATAATCTTTTATTAAATCTAAAAATCATGTCACTCATTCTTATAAGTCATATAAATTATTTATAAAATCTACTAAAAAGGTTAATATAAAAAATAATAGTTGGAATTTCTAAAACGACTAAGAGGGTCGTTACAGAAACTTCGTACCAAAAATTGTAAAAGACCCATTTATATTTTGCCAAGTGAATCTATTTCAGAAAATTGACCAAACTCCTCTTTCTCTCTTCCTTTTCACATTTTTTTTCTCTTTCTTACTTTTTTCTTTCTTTATCCATGAAAAATGTGAAATTCAAAAAATCTTGCCAAGACTTAGTTTATTTTTAAAATTTTGATATTAGTTTTTCATTTCGATATTAATTAGTTATATTATTAAAAATAGTTATATAAAATTATTTGTTATTTTCAAGATATAATTAATTACAATTTTCTATTTTAATATAACAATTAATTATTTTAAAAAGTATAAATAAAATTTATAAAGTTACCCAAAAAAATTAAGGTGTAAATTAGTAAAACTATTATTTTATTTATGATATCTTAATAAATTTCTAAAAGAAAAAATAGATTATTAACATGAAAATAAAGAAGGTAAAAGTTTAATATGTTCTTTTATTTCCTCTCAACAATTTTATAGTTCAAAATCACTTCAATCCACAAATACTCATTAATAAGTAAAGGTGGAATGATCTGGTGGACTCTTATACTTGTATGCGTTTGTATTGTGAACCCTTTTACTTAACCTTTTGTCATCTAGACCCCTGAAATCAATAAAAAAACAATTCAATAAACCCCTCAGACCATTGACCAAGCTTATGTGGCATTTGGACTTTTGAGTTGGCTAGAGAGAGTGAATACACGCGTGTAAAAGCAAGTGAACACCATATTTAAAATTAAAAATTATTAAAATTGTAAAGAATAAAATAATTAATTAAAAAAATCAAAGAACCCTTCTTCTTCACCCCACCCACCTACTTTTTCAGGCATAACCATCCTTGCTCAACCATTTTTTTCTTTCATTTTCTTTAGACCATCTATACGAAGGACAAAGGCGGCAAAGAGAAAAAGACGTGCGAGGGGAAAGTGTTTATGATCTCACCGGCAAGAGGAATGGTGGATGTGGCAGCTTTCTCTGGTTGATTTTTTCTATTTCATGGCAGGATCGAGTGGAGACCTAAAGGTGTCGGTTTGGATAGATTTCGGCCTTAGGTAGCAGATTTTGTGGTGGCTCACCACTATTTGTGAGCTCATTGTTGATGGGTGTTTCATGGGAGAATGGCGTCGATAATGGTGCGAGCTCTGATGTCTCGCCGGTGTTTTTGTACAACAAATGAGTTTGGGGTTTTGTGGGTCTGAAAATGTCGGGTTATGCACTGTTCGTAGGAAAAAAAAGGAAAAAAATGAATGGCGTTTCGGGTCAAGTCGAGATCCATTTTTTGGTGGCTGTTTTAGCTGGAAATGGTTGATAAATGGGTCCTTGAATTGGTGACTTTGTGGTTGGTTTCCAGTGATTTGAAGCTCTAGAATTCGCTAGAAATGGATAAAATGAAAGAGCAATGTGGGTTGGTTGTTCACTGTTGCTCGTTGGTGAACCTGGTGGATTTTTTGAGGTCGGAACAATGGGGTTTTGTATTGCTGGTTGAAGCTGGAAAGAAATGGAGTTTGGGTGGTTAAGAGGAAGGTGAATGGTGGCAGCTTTGTGAAGATGGTGGTTTCACTATTTTTGAATACATTAATATTTTATTTTAAAATATATAATACATATTAATTATGACGTGGTATTAATTTGAGTTACATGGATTTGACATGTCATCTATGAAAGGTTGAGTGAGGTACACACATGGTTAGAGGGGTTTAACAATCATTTTTATTGAGTTCAGGGGTCTAGATGACAAAAGGTTAAGTAGAAGGGTCCAAAATATAAATGAATACAAGTACAAGGATCCACCAAACCGTTCCACCATAAGTAAATATAACGGAAGAACATCAATAATCTTGACACACAATTATATAAGTTTTGATACTATTGTCATGAAATTCAAAAACAAAATACATCCATAAACACCAATATAAATACATATTATTTCCGTCCATTTATACGATATTTTTTTTCTTAAAATTCAAGGTAGGTAAAATTTAATTCATATTTTTCTATTAACTTTTCTTAGACATTTCTTAAGAAATTATAAATATAAATAATAATATTAATAATTTATTCCTTAAAAGATTTTTCACAATCTTATAAAAATAATTTATATATTTTTTTAAGAAATAATTGTTAGAATTAGAAAACTTATTATATATTGATTTTATAAACAAATATTTATTATAGTAGAATAAATAATATAAAATAAAAAATAATATCAAAATAATAAACTAAAAACTTATATAAAGAAAAACATATTTAAGAAAAAATTAACACACAATATATTGAGAAGGGGTGCATAAAACAAAAAAATGACAAAGGAGATTAATGATGTCCCTTTATTAGCTTGTCAAATGGGTCTCATTCATATACATTTGTCAATCAAATAATCCCTCGTACAAGTATAACATGACGTACTTTATACATAATAAATTTTTTCTAAGAAAGACGTAAGTTGCCTTCTTTTTGGCAAGATATTTATAGTCAATTAAAAATACTCTTTTGTTAATTATCTGATGTGACATCAGTCCAATTTACTTAAGGTAGTAAATATTATACTTGTACAATAGGATTAAGAAAAAAGATATTTCTTATTCAAGACATGTGAAATTTATGTAATAATCTTGTTGGATCTAGTCTAGGCCTGTACAAAAAATGGGTAAAACCATTAATCCGAATCGATTTTCGATTTATTGGGTTAATGGGTTGGGCTATTGGGCAATTGGTTCGGGGATCGGTTGACTATCTTTTTTAATTGGATTAACGGTTCGGGTGACGGGTTTGGGAAGGAAATATCCCGGGTAACCCGATTACCCGATAAGACCTCTTTTTCCCCCTAATTTCTAATTTTCTATCACAATTCACAATTGTAATTTCTAAGTTAGGGGTTAGGTTAGAAAGTAGAAACCTTCTGGCTTCTTCTCAGTTTCCTCCGCTCTCTCCAAAGTTTCTCCAATTTCCAAACTCAGGTGAGGCGAGTCGGCGACGACTAACCATCGAGTAACTCAGGCGTCCGGCGAGGCGACAACTACTCTCTAGTCACTCAGGCGAGGACGGAACTCACGTCTCACAAGGTAACGATTAACAATGACATCTCAGTCCTCAAGAGTCAAGCTGTAATTTCTGTATTCGTTCCATTTATCATCTTTTCATAACCTTCTTCTTAGTTTCCGCATGTATGATGGCCCAAGGCTATTCGTTCCAACGACTAACTTGACTTGTTTTGGGTGCTAGGAGGTGTCTGAGCACCCTACTAATTAATTTGCAGTGATGTCGACATAAATCCTTTATCTGCTCCTCTCCAATTTTCAAATAATTTTGCTGGTATTTGGTGTAAGTTTTCTCTGGATTATATATTATCCATTGTATAGTGGGAATGCTTACACAGTTTATTTCACTATAAAAAGTGAAAACTTATCAGTTAGCACTTAGCAATGGGCAAAAAATGTACCTTTTCTCCCATTACTTCTTGGATTTGTGCCACATCACTCGAAATTCCATGCATAATTTCACCAGTATTTAGTTCTGTGTCAAAAAATCCTATGTCATGTCGCAAAACAACTCTAATTAGCCAACTGATTGTACTTGGTAGTTTTTGCTTGAATAAAGCTGCTTACTCTTTTTTTAGTTCCTTCAAGGCTTCAATAATTTATTGCTTCATCTAGATCTTATAAAAAATAGTTCAATAAATGATTATGGCATATCTTTTCGCAGTTTTTGGTGAAAGTATCATGGCTGAAAATGTCATAACTGATAAGGTTGTTGGTGAAAGTGGAGCTTCTAATTCAAATGCAATAGATCAAAGTCAAATTTTTGAGTCTCAAGTAAAGAAAGGGAGGAAAAAAACATCTCGTGTGTGGGATCATTTTTCTCGTAAAACTGATTCTGATGGAAATGAAAAGGGTGTTTGCAACTACTGTAAGAAAGAGTATTTTGCTGATACAAAAGAACATGGTACGACGTCAATGCTTACTCATATATCCAAATGCCTTAAGATGCCTATAACATTGATATTAGACAATCAAGATTAGCATTTCAACCAATGATAGGTGGTAACAAGGGTGATGTAGTTGTTGTTCCATAGAAATTTGATCAGGAAGAGTGTAGAAAGGCCTTGTGTCGTATGGTAATTATTGATGAACTTCCTTTTAGATTTGTTGAAAAAGAAGGTTTTAAACAATTTATGAAAGTAGCACAACCTTGTTTCCACTTTCCTTCTCGTACCACTGTGACTCGTGATTGTTTTAATCTTTTTGATGAAGAAAAACATAAGTTGATGGCTGTTTTTAAGGGAACAAAACAAAGGGTGTCTTTAACCACTGATACTTGGACTTCCATACAAAGAATTAATTATATGGTCATTACTGCTCATTGGATTGATAAAAATTGGACTTTTCATGAAAGAATTATCAATTTTAGTACAATTACTAGTCATAGAGGTGAAGATCTTGGAAAGTCTATTAGTAAGTGCTTACATGAGTGGGGATTGCATCACATTTTCACTGTTACAGTTGATAATGTTGGTTCAAATAGTGTGGCAATAACTGAGTTGTCTAAGCAATTAACTAAATGGGTGACCAACCTAATGGGTGGTAGTCACCTTCATATAAGGTGTATGGCTTATATCGTAAATCTTATTGTTCAAGACGGTACTAAAGAAGAAAATGTATCTATTGAACGAGTTAGGCAAGCAGTGAGATACATCAGACAATCTCCTGCTAGGTGGAAAAAGTTTCAAGAATGTTGTGAAGATGAAAATCTTGCTAAAAAGTCTTTATGCTTGGATGTTCCTATAAGGTGGAATTCAACCTACATGATGTAGAAGCGGGTAATTGAATATGAAGGTGCAATTGTAGAGTACGCCGATCGTGATATTGGCTTGACACTACATCTTAAGTTTGTTGATATGGTAAATAAAAATTCTACAGGTACACTTTTGAGTAGTGATAGGGAGGGCGTAAAGCGAATCACAAAATTTTTTGAAATGTTTTTTAATCTTACTTTGAAGATATCTGGATCACGATATGTTACATCAAATCTTCATTTTCTTGAAATTTGTCAAGTTGGTGTTTACTTGAATCAACTGATATCAAATGAAGATCATGTTTTGGCTAAAATGGCAGAAAATATGAAGGAGAAATTTGATAAATATTGGGGTGATACTGAAAAAATGAATAAAATGGTTTTTATACCACGTGTTTTGGATCCTCGTCACAAATTTATCACTCTTGGCTTTGAACTTAGGAAGATGTTTGGAGAAAAAGGGGCTGCTTTAGAAATCGGTGTGCGAACATACATGGAATCTTTGTTTAATGAGTATACAAAGCCTGTTGATTCTGATAAAAATGGCCAATTTTCTTCAACTAAGGTGGATACTTCTGATTCAAGGTCTGTTGATTCAAGGTCTGGAGGAGAATTTGGAATTTTTTTTGAGGAATTACAAAAACATACATCTGAAAAAAGAGGAGCAAGTTCAAAGTCAGAATTAGTTAAGTATCTTGATGAAGAAATTGAAGTTGGAAAATCAGATTTTGATGTATTGCTTTGGTGGAAAGTTACTCCCCTAGATTTCCAATTCATTCTGAGATGGCTGGAGATGTGTTGTCTATTCCCGTTTCAAGTGTGGCGTCTGAATGTGCTTTTAGTACTGGAGGACGCATACTTTATTCGTTTAGGAGTTCATTAACTCCTAAATTGGTACAAGCTCTAGTGTGCCTTCAAGATTGGCTTCGAAGTGAGCCACAACCCATAAGTATTGAGGAAGATTTAGATTTTGTTGAGCAACTTGAAGAAGGTAAAAAAAGAATCTCATTGATGTAAAACTGTGAATAGTTTATTCTATATTTTTATTTTTTAAGTCTTGAGCCTTGACTTGTTATATTTGTCTTTAGATTTGGCAATACTTGGTAATGAACTTTGCATTGATGACATGTAAAATTGGAGGTTTCCTTCACTAACTCTACTAAAGGAAAAGGAAGGTAGATGTCTTACTATTGAGGTGGCCTCTTATATTACATCATACATGTGTTATTTATTATCTTGTCTTTATGCATGATTTATGATTGACTTCTCTTTTCTGATGACTAATGAGTATGTTATATTATGGTTGATACAAATATTTGTGCAAAGCTCCCAGTAGAATTTGGTGTTCTGTATCAGTTTATCACTTTATCTTGACTTATCTTTCATTTTAATCATTAAAATATCTAATGCTTTCTCTGTTTCTTTGTTCATCAGATTTCATCATGCCTCAACTTCATGGTTCTAATGCTCGATCACCTAATTGGAATCACTATGAAAAACTTGAAGAAGAAGAAGATGGATCGGGGACAATGAAATGTATTCATTGTGGTCGTGTTGCTTATTACCATTCGCACTATAATGGAACTGCCTCCTTAAGAAATCATGTTAACGTTGTTTGGAAACAAGAAACTAGAATCGTTAACTCGCAAGAATTGATTACTAGCTATTATTTTGTTTACTTGAATGTGAAATATTAGTACTATGTTTGGACTAAATTTTCAGTTTGTGTGACTGCTATTTTGAATTTTTAAAATTTTGATTGCGCATGTGTGAGTTGTTGGGGATTTGTTGACTGTTGTGGCTGTTGTGTCGAGTGTTTTCTAGTAGAAAATGTTATGTTGTTCTGAGAGTTGGGTGACCATAAATGCATACTGATAGTGATAGCCTTACTGTGAACTCATTTTGTGATCTTTCAAGGACTTGTATCATGAATAAAAAGGTTGTGATGAATATTGATTCATGTACTGTTTTGTTTGTGTTTTAGTGTGTGACTTTGTGCTTTAGCAAGTAAAAGAAAGGCAGTGTCAAAGTGTTTGCTAGTATTCTGTCACTTTAGTATGCTTTAGTAATTAGTATTCTGTCACTTTAGTTGCACCGTTGCAGAACCTTTTTCCTGTTCTTCATGTGATTTTTATTTTTAAAAAATGTGTGATATGTTAACGGTTAACCCGATAACCGAACCGATAAGGGTCGATAACCGATTAACCATTAACCGATTAACCAATAACTTAATGGTTCTTTAATGGTTTAGCTAGTCTACAAACCGATAACCGATAAGCAAAACCGATAATGTTCAAAACCGAACCGAATCGACTGATATGCACCCCTAATCTAGTCAAAACTTTTTGAGAAATAGACTTTGTATTATCTTCTTTATTTCATAAAGAATAGTGACTAATTATTTTTGATTATATTATGATTTTAAATTATATATATTAAAATTATTCTTGATAAATTCACTTAGCCCTTATTTTCCATAAAATAGTTCTTTGCCTTTATGAAAATTTATGACATATGTTGTTACATTAAATTGTATTAACCATATTTTCGTTTTATTCCCATTTCAAATAAGACTGAAGGAAAACATGCACAAATTACTGTAAGTGGGAGTTCTCAAAGTTGAGTAAAGGGACAAGGTAGAAGTGTAAGCTGCCATAAGACATGTTTTTGAGGGCGTGAAATCGTACATATTGGTGTGCCAAGGAAAACAGAAAATTTATTAAGGAACCAAAGGGTCATTTGAAGGGAAACAGAGAAAAAATTTAAAGAGTTTGAGTCTTTGACGATGTCCCTAATATTTCTGCACATGATTTTATTCACCTTTTTGAAATAAAATGGAATGAACTAACTGATATACAGAAATTCAGATTGAAGAACCTTAACTTAATTTAACACACTCTCTTTGTGAACCTTGAGGTAGTAGATTGACTTATGTTTATCATCATATTTGGCTCATCAAACTTTTAGGGTTCACATTTGTTGTCTTGAAGACTTGTGGGAGGATTTTAGTCTTGAATTACTTGTAAATTTTATTGCTTATTTTTTTTCAAGATTCAAAATATGTAGTTTATTGTTTTCTCAAATAATGGTAGTAGACTTAAAGAATCCTGATTATTAAAGCCTTAAATATATTAGCATACACATTAAGGTGTTAGTTTCAACTTTTGGTTATATATTTAATTAATAGATGATGATTGGATGCTTATGTGTATTTTCGATTTTACATTAGCTATTGAACTTTTAAGAGAACTGATTTGCTTGAATGTGTATGTCACATGCATAATTGATTAAAATTCTTGCATATTTATATGTCAATAACAGAGATGTCATGAAAAGTATCACTGCTGACTTAAAACAAATGTTGAAAACTTAACGGTAATAATTATGACACCCGGAGTCGCAAAATATTGTGTGTACTAGAAGAGAAAAATGCTTTGGAATGTATAAATCATGCTTTGAATCAACGAGAAGAGGGTAATACTGCACAACACAGAAATGATCTTGAAGCTTACAAAGATTGAAAAAAGGCTAACTCCATTGCACGTGGAATAATAGTTTGTTTAGTAGTTGATGACCTCATACATGAATGTGAGAAATTCCCTACTGCTCATACTATGTGGGCACATCTACGAGAATATAATAAACTTGTATACACAAGTTGGTTACTGCACTAAACATATAGAGTGTAATTGTGTGTATAAAGTTAAAATTAACTCGAGTTAACATCTTTAAGATGATGAGGGATCAAATAAGTTGAAGATGTGAATAAAGACTGGGTATTGTGAGTAATGATGTCCTTTTATAATAAGAAATTCTTTCCTCATGTGATTGAATTTCTATGTAGGGCTTGTAAAAGCTTAAATGTATGATCTTGATACTCACAGGTTGCACAAACTATTTGTCCTATGAATTGTGTGTTTAGTTGATGTTGTGTTAGCTTGGGTCTTGTTCATCATGCGCAAAGTGGGAAAAGTATGTTTTGAATTTTTGTTGACCCATGTGAACAGACCCGATCCGATCCTCCCCAAAATTATTTTTCTAAATAAATAAAAAAGAGAAAAAAAGAAGAAGATACATATTAATGTAAGTGATTATATTTTTTCTTTAAAGCTTCATATGAGAAAAAAAAAACAAGAAGAACAACATAACTCAAAAGAGAACAAGAAAAACTTCTTAGATTAAAGGCACACAATAAAAAGAATATTTAGTTAGTGAAACACTAACTTTATTTTCTAGTGATTCGAAGAAGGATTTGGAGCAAATCATTTTGTTCATGAATTTTATTCCGCTGCAACAATCAAAGGTATACAAATCATGTCCCAAACGTTGTTTAAGTTCTTTAAAAATATATCTGTCATTGTAAAAAATATTTTAATTTATGTTTTACTTTTATACATATTTTGTTTTCTTAAATTTTTATATATAGTTAATTATTTGTGAAACGTGATTGTTCCCAAAAATAATACAAACAAATGAATAAACAATTTCTGAAAAAAGAAGACATATATTTATAGAACGAATTAAATAAATTGATAAATGAGTACGTGATTACGCATATTAGAGGAATAAAAAAATAACAGATGGTTACATATTTGAAACCAAACGTAATTTCAAATTATTTTTTTCAGATTTTAATTAAATAATTTTAATCATCCTTTAAGCAAATTTTAAGATTTAATTAGATTTTATATTTTTTGGTCCGTTTTTTATATGCATATTCTGTTTCTCTTAAAAAAAAATACGTGGGTTGGTTATTTATTTCGAAAAAGTCACATTTAATTAGTTGCTATTTTACATTTTATTATTAGTGTAGACAGTGAAGTTTTATTGATAAATCCATATGAAATTTGGATTAAATCTTAAATCAACATACGTTCACCAAGTCAAATTACTTGTTGATAAAGTCTTATTAATATCTAAATCAAAATTGTATGACTTAAATCAAGTCCAAATCACTTGGGTCCATCCATTAAGTTGACAAGATGAGCCCAACTCATGTTCTTCAGGCCCAGAGATCAAAATTGCTCGAACCAAAATACCCCTAAAGCCCTAACTCAAGCCTATATAAAGAGGTCTTCTTCTGACGGAAAGACACACAAATACATACATAGAGAAATACATAGTTGCTCTTCAGTGATGATCTACAAGTCTTCCATATACAAAGAAGTCTTCGCTCCAAGTGTTGAGCCACAAGTATTCCGTCAAATCAAGAACACTGTGAAGAGAAAAATCAGAGGATTACATCTTTTATTAAAGATTTCATAATGATTGTAACCTTCGCATTAATTAAATTACAAATATCATTGTTTGCTTGCTATTTTTTTTTTCTGTTTGCTATTTTTCAAGGACGAAACTTTAGACGCTTACAAATTGGCACACCCGGTGGGACAATCTTTACCTAGCATCTTTTCTCTTCCAAAATACAAGTTTAAAAACATTGAGATCGCTTCTGAGAAAATCAACTCGAAATCTGCATCTGCATCCGAATCTGGATCTATAATCGTATCTGAATTTGCATCCAAATCTGCGTCTGCATCGAAATCTAGATCTGCATCAAAATCTGTATCTATATCAAAATCTGCATCTACGTCTGGATTCACATCTGCTTCTGCAAAAACCGATGGATCCAAATTCTACATCGATGTGGATAACATTCCTTGATGTTACTGCAAGAAACATGGGACCTATCACAAGGAACCAAGCCAAGATGTTGGGGCGACAAGCCTCACGAGTGCCGTCCAAATCTGCTGCTGCTTTTGGTTTGTCCCCAAAATTTGTGAAGTCTCCTGCGAAAGCCTCAAAAGAAGACATCGCCGAAATGGTCGAGAGGGTTCTTGCCCAGTTGAGCCTATCTATATCAAAAAAGCCTTCTGCTTTAGTCGACGATGATATCTTGAGCACTGGATCTACCCCACAAAACATGTTTGCATCACATGTTTGGAAAAATCATCACCATTCTTCATCACCTACTATAGTAATGAACGTGATGTTGACTAGCACTTCATCTGTAGAAGAACAACTTGCGACCTTGACAAGAGCTATTGAAAGCTTGACCAAGTACATTCAAGATCAAGATGCTTGAATTGTTAAGCTAACGATAGAGTGGAAGGCATGATGGATGAAGAAACAAGTCATGCGCCTGAAAAACGTCCACAAGTACAAGAGAATGTTCACCATTCAAAGCAAGTGGAACATGCTAAAGAGATCTAAGTTTCCTTTGACGGAATGATCCGATCAACCAAATCAAGGAGTTCATCATTGGAACCATTAAATACAAGTACGAGGTTTTTACGAAATCCTTTTGACATATTCAAGGTCATACACTGCAAGGATTGATAGCTTGAAATTGTCTGCTGGTTATCAACCTCCAAAATTTTAGCAGTTCGATGGTAAGGGAAGTCCAAAGCAACATGTGGCACACTTCATTGAAACGTGCAACAATGTTGGGACATACAACAACTACCTCGTCAATTAATTTATCCATTCCCTTAAGGGGAATGATTTTGATTGATACACAGACGTTGAGTCTGGTTCCATTGATAGTTGTGAACAAATGGAGCAAGAATTTCTCAACCGCTTCTATAGCACAACACGTGCTGTAATCATGGTGGAACTTACTAACACACGTCAGCGAAATGAAGAGCCAGTCTTTGACTTCATCAACCAATGGAGGCATGCAAGTCTAAACTGCAAAGATAGACTTAGTGAAGTTTCGGGTATAGAGATGTGCTTTCAAGGTATGCATTGTGGTCTCCACTTTATTTTGCAAGGCATAAAACCTAAAACTTTTGAAGAATTGGACACTCGCGCTCATGATATAGAGTTGATCATGTCTTCGGTTGGAACTAAAGCACCACCTGTCCATGAATTCCGCAAAGTCAAAGAAAGGCAAGAATTTAAGAAAGTGGGAAAATATTTGCCTAAGACTGAAAACAAGGAATCCGTGAACATCAATACCTCTTATGTGAAATTCACCACAAGGCTGGGCAATACACAGAGTGCAAAAGCAACTTGTTTTGAAAGAAGGACGAATCAAAAGCTCACCTTGAAGGAAATGCAGCGGAAGGACTACCCATTTATTGACTCAAATGTTTCCACAACCTTTGATGAACTCCTGGAGATGAAACTTTTTGAGTTGCCAGAGATGAAACGATCAGATGAATCAGGGAGGATTTATGATTCAAAGTACTGCAAATATCACCGATTTGTTGGCCACCCTATGGAGAAATGCTTCGTCTTCAAGGACAAAATCATAGACTTAGCTCGCGAAGGTAAGATTGAACTTGAAGATGAGAATTGGGTTCAAACCTAGTCAGTATTGCTTCTGACTTACCCAATCTGGTCATGAACTGTAATTTTGTTGAAGGAAATAATGAGCAAGACATCCCAAACATCAATCAGACAACCATGATTAAGTTTGGAGACTTTGAGCCCATTGATGTAAATTATTTGTCATCTCTTCCTATACTAAGTGATGCGTCTTCTATAGGAGAGGGATCGACGAGAGAAGATGAAGAACCCGTCGGTGATCTTGTGACTCGCCGTAGACGCCAAAAAATGAATTCGCACAAAGAGTCAAGAAAGCGACCCATCATGTAAAAGATGGTAAAGAGACCCAAAACCAAAACTTTGAGTCTACATTCAAAGAAAAAGGAAATAAAGGCACACCACTACCAAGAGCGGCCTCGAACAGTTACATTTGGAGAATATTTGCCAAATTAGTTCTACAATAAGTTCAAATGTGATGGTACAAAATCTCTATGTTTTAATATCAATGAAAAGGAAGCGAAAGATGCAACTCTATCATATCAATCATCAAAAGAATCTCCAAAGTCGTCTCATAAAGTTTAAAATCCATCATACTCATCACCAAAAGAAGCTTCACATCTATCTCCTGGAGTCGAAAATGTATGTATGGAAAAAATCACATTCTCTGGCGATGATCTTTTGTTTGGTGACACATTTCATAATCGCCCTTTATTTATGGTCGGTTTTGCGCGTAAGAAAAGAGTGAATAGAATCCTAGTCGACGGAGGATATGGAACCAACATCCTTCCGATTCGCACAATGAAAGAACTTGGGATATCAACAACAGATCTTACTGATAGTCACTTGATGATCCAAGGATTCAATCAAGGAGGACAAATGTCCATAGGGACCGTCAAAGTCGACCTCACCATTAGAGAGTTACAATCTAGCGTGTGGTAATACATGTAATTTATGCAAAGACTTCATATAACATTTTGCTTGGTAGGCCGTGGGTACATGAGAACAAAGTAGTCCCATCTACCTACCACAAATGTTTGAAGTATTATGAGAATGGAGTTGCAAAAAAGATTATTGCAGATGATAATCCATTCAGTGAAGCTGAATCTCACTTTGATGATGCAAAGTTTTACTTGAAGAAATATTCTATAAAAGTTAATGACATTGCATCGGGATATGTCGGACTCCTCAACAAGATGGCTAAGGTAGAAGTAGGTAAAGGAAAAGTCGCAAACAAGGAAGATCCAAAGCTTGGCAATCCAAACAAAATGTCTAACCTGATTGATGTCTTTTCAAGTAAAAAGGTCACATACATTCTTCGTTATGTCCCAAAGGCAAAGGAGGAAAAGGGACACTCTCTCGAGTTGCGAGAAAACGCACTAGAAGCTTTGACCCTTCCTGTAAGGCAAATTGATATGATGAAGTCATCCACAAAATTACATGGGAATTCTATGGATCCTGAGTCATTGCTTCACGATAAATTTGTGGCCCCTAAATCATCCAAATATGAAGCACTCCATGAAGAGTACGGAAGAAGGTTTTGATCCTAATGCTTATAGGCTGCTAGCAAAAGTTGGATTTGATCCAAAAGAAACATCGAAATTGGGAAAGCTTCTGTCCAAACCCATTATGAGGCAACAACGTGAAGGGGTGGGCTACAAAAAGCCTCCACCTATCCGCATTCCATAAAAAGGGTGAGCAACAACAACATAACTGCGGAAGATGAGTCTGCTAATTCTAACAAGAGGCCTTCTATATTCGATTGACTTGGAAGCTCAACACAGAGGATTTCTGTATTTGAGAGTAAAAACAAGGTTTGAAGAAATAGCAAGGGTATGTAAGCATCTGCTTTACCCAAATCTCAAAATGCTACTAAAGACTTTCAAAGTCTAATCCCTTCTAGAATGAGGCGACATACGAACATTGTGGTCTCTTTGGGAGAAGTACTAAAGGCAAATTCGCATGTTGTGGTCAACTAAGCAACGTGAAGAAGATAAAGAAAGTGTTGGCTCTTCATATCATGTCACAACACAAGATGAAATGCATACTCTTTCTCCAATTAAAATTGTTGGAGAGTCAGAGGATGTTTCATGGTGTTACCACATATCTTTCAACGATGGAGAACCTGAAGAATATGAAGATGCTAAAGATGCGCCACCCGAACATGAAGAAGGAGTAAAGGTGACCATTGATGCATTGAAAAAAATCAACCTTGGAACTGATGAAGATCCAAAACCCACTTATGTGAATGCTTCACTAGCAAGTGATGAGGAAAGGGCCTACGTCGACTTACTCAAAGAGTATAAAGATGTATTTGCTTGGAGTTACAAAGAAATTCCTGGATTAGACCCGAAGATAGCAGTCCATCATCTTGTTGTGAAAAGTGATGCACGTCCCATCAAGCAGGCTCAACGGTGTTTTAGGCCTGAATTTGTTCCCGTGATCGAAACTGAAGTTAACAAGCTTATTGAGGCTGGATTTATCCTTGAAGTTATGTACCCCACATGGGTTTTAAGTATTGTCCTCGTGAGGAAGAAGAATGGGCAAATTCGAGTTTGTATCGACTTTTTGGATCTCAATAATGCATGTCCAAAAGATGAATTTCCACTTTCTATCCCTGACCTAATGATTGACGCCACTACTCTGTATGAGGCAATGTCTTTTATATATCCGGCTACAACCAGATACGTATGTCACCAAAGGATGAGAGTTGACCGCATTACGCACTCCTAAGGCATTTATTGCTACAAAGTAATGCCTTTTGGTTTTAAGAATGCAGGAGCAACATACCAAAGATCTATGAAGAATATCTTTGATAACATTCTTCACAAAAATGTTGAATGTTATGTTGATGATTTAGTAGTGAAATCAAGGAAAAAGTGTGACCACATGCAAGACTGAAGGATGGTGTTTGATCTACTACGAAGGTATCAACTTAGAATGAATCCTTTGAAATGTGCATTTGGAGTTATCTCTGGAAAATTCCTTGGATTCATTGTACGTCATCGAGGAATCGAAATTGATCAAGCAAAAATAGATGCAATTCTGAAGATGGTCGAGCCCAGAAACATCAATGAATTGAAGAGTTTGCAAGGGAAGCTAGCATATCTTAGGATATTCATCTCGAATCTAGACGGAAAGTGTCAACTGTTCAGCCGTCTTATGAAAAAGGGCACTCTTTTCGAATGGGACCAAGCTTGTAGTAATGCCTTTGAGAGCATCAAGTCTTACTTGACCAAACAACCAGTTTTAGCAGCACCTGTTCCTGGAAAACCATTGATACTTTACATATCAGCTCAAGCAAGATCAGTGGGAGCACTCTTAGCCCAAGAGAATGGCGAATGGAAAGAAAATTCCCTTTACTACTTGAGTAGGTGATGACACCAAATGAGTTGAAATACCCGCCAATCGAAAAGCTATGTTTGGCCTTAGTCTTTTCAATTCAGAATATGAAACACTACTTTCGATCTCACGTTGTCCGTCTTATTTCTAAAGCAAATCCCATCAAATTTGTGATGTCGAATCACGTCCTCAATGATCTACTAGAAATGTGGTATCTCTAGTTTCAGCAATTTGAAATTGTGTATGTTCCTTAAAAGGCTGTGAAAGGGCAAGCATTGGCAAACTTCTTAGCAGACCACCAATACTTGATGATTGGGAACTCACTGATGAATTACCTGATCAAGATGCAATGGTTGTTGAAGTTCAACCGCCTTGGAAGATGTATTTTGATGGGGAAGGAGACGGCGTTGGAGTGATATTCGGCACTTCTCAAGACGAGATCTTGTCATATTCCTTTACCTTAACACAATATTGCTCCAATAATGTTGCAGAATATCAAGCCTTAATACTTGGTCTTGAAATGGTGGTCTATATGAAACAATTCCAATTATAAGTTTTTGGAGACTCTGAATTAGTGATTAATCAATTGTTGGCTAGCTATAATTGCGCCTCTATCATGACTTTGCACACAAATTGATTAGATGGCTTGGAGACGTAAATCTTCAACATGTTCCAAGAAAGGAGAATAAAAAAGATGATGCCTTATCTTCTTTGGCTTCAACATTGTCTCTGCCCGACAAAACTCAAATTACTATATGTAAAAAATGGATGGTACCACCAGGTGCGAATGAAGAAAGCAAGATTGAATAGCTTATAGATGTTTCACAAGTGGAGATAGTCGACTGGAGACATGCCTTTATTGATTACTTGTGCTACATTATACTTCCAAAAGATCCAAAGAGAACGACTGGAATCCATCGTCGTGCTCCTCGATTTCTTTACTATAAAGATACTCTATATCGACGATCATTTGAGGGGGTTCTCTTGCGTTGTTTGGGAGAAGAAGAAGCAAATCAAGATATGCAATACGCACATTCTGGAGTTTTTGGATCATATCAATTTGCGCCAAAGTTGCATTTTCATATAAAAAGAATGGGGTATTATTGGCCAACAATGGTAAAAGATTGCTTGGTGATGCTCGAAGATGTCAAGCATGCCGATTTCATGCAAACTTTATGCACCAACCTCCTGATGTATTATATCCGACTGTGGCATCTTGGCCATTTGACGCTTGGGGCTAGACGTAGTTGGACCACTTCCAAAATCTTCTGGCGGCCACTTGTACATCCTTACTGCGATAGATTACTTTTCAAAATGGGCTGAGGCGGTATCCCTCAAAGAAGTAAAGCACGAAAATGTTGCAAACTTCATGAAAGTGAATAGCATCTATCATTTTGGCATGCCTAGTATATACTAACAGATAATGGAAAGCCATTTACCTAGAAATTGACAGATAAGATTTGCAATCTTTTTGGCTTTAAGCAACGTAATTCTTCTACATATTATGCTGCTGCCAATGGTCTAGCTGAAGAATTTAACAAGACCCTATGCAACTTGTTAAAGAATGTTGTCTCTAAATCTAAAAGAGATTGGCATGATAGAATGGAAGAAGCTCTTTGGGCATAACGGATGACTCATCGCACGCCGACTCAAACAACTCCTTATTCTCTTGTTTTTGGAACTAAAGCAGTCCTTCCACTTGAACGGCAAATACCTTCATTAAGGCTTGCCATCCAAGAGGGAGTTATCGAAGAAGATATGCTCGCCTGCATCTTGAAGAGTTGGAAGCTCTTGATGAGAAAAGGTTGGAAGCTCAAAAAAGTCTTGAATGCTATCAAACTCTTCTTTCTCGTGCTTTCAATAAAAAGGTTCACCTAAGGTCCTTCTAAGTTGGTGATCAAGTTCTTGCAGTTAGAAGGCCAATTATCATATCTCATAAATCGAAAAGCAAGTTCACCTCAAAAGAGGATGGACCATACGTCATCCAAAAATTATATTCAAGCAGAGCTTACAAGCTTGTGGATGCAGACGACTTGCGGATTGGTCCCATCAATGGAAATTTTTTGAAGAAGTACTATACTTGAAACAACGTTATACTCCTGACTCCCAAGAGTATAAACTATGTACGTCTCCCAAAATAAAAAAATGTCCGCTAGGTTGAAAATCTCGAAAGAGGCGGCCTAGGCAAAAGTTAGGACACAAAAAAAATTAAAGCTAACTTTTTGAACTACGTTATGACTTGATCCTCTTCGCTGAGGTACGTAGGCAGCTTAGAATATTTTTAATCTACGTTCAGTCATAAGAATAATAAAAAATATAATATCGTCATGTGAACATCATGTTGATTCGTTCAAATGAAGAGTTAAGCACCCAGATTTTGAGCTGACTTTGAAGACAAATTTGCATTAATCCGTAAATTCTATGGATGAGATTTTTGTACAGACTGAAGATCTTGAAGTTATTTTCCAATAAAAAAGGAAGCTTATTATTTCAGTGCTCCTACTCCACGTTATTAATTTTCTTACACTTGTGCGCAAAGCTAAAGATTCAAGCGTACACATTTTTAGCCAACTTTGAAGATAAATGTACATTAATCCGTAAATCCTATCGATATATTTTTTGTACGGATTGAAGATCTTGAAGTTATCTTTCCAATAAAAAAGGAAGCTTATTATTCCGGTGCTCCAACTCCACGTTATGAATTTTCTTCCACATGTGCTCAAAGCTGAATATTCAAGCGCACATATTTTGAGACAACTTTGAAGATAAATCTGCATTAATCCATAAATCCTTTGGATATGATTTTTGTACAGACTGAAGATGTTGAAGTTATATTTCCAAAAAAAAGGAAGTTCATTATTCCGGCGCACCTACTCCACGTTATGAATTTTTTTTCACATGTGCGTAAAGCTGAAGAAATCTGAAGATTCGAGAACAAATCTGCAATAAACCATAAATCTCATGGACTTGAGTTTTACATAGATTGAAGATCTCCAATTTATCTTTCCAACCAAAAAAGAATTTCATTATTCTGATGCTTCTATTCCACAGTATGAATTTCGTACCACATGTACGCAAAGTTGAAGAAAGCTGAAAAAAGTGCAATCCTCATATGAACGCTAGCTTATGGAGTCTTTTTTCCAATAAATAAAGGGGGCTCGTGGAAAGAAACAATCAAAATTCAAAGTTCAAGACGAGTAGTTCCTTATTAAAATATAAGTTACTATTTTATTTCTTCAAAAAACAAATCACTACACCATAATGAGTGAATCAGAAAATTCTAAGCAAATAAAAAAAAATTCAACTACGAAAAAAAGTTTGAGGCTTATGATTTTTTGGTGGATTTTCTCGATCATCTCTTCTAGTTTGTCTAGTCTCTCAACTTCATCATTAGACATCACATTATTTGCCTCCACATCTGTTAGAGTTGCTTGATGTTTTTTCATGGATCCATCTAACTTTTCATGTGTCAGCTTTGCACCATCGAGACCGCGTTGCGCATCAGAGAGGAAATTTTCATGTGATTCTTTAGTCATATTTGATGATTTTAAAGTATCATACTCCGCTTATGGCTCGAAAAATTCTCTACATGATCTTTCAAAGAAGAAGCACCAAGGGTGGTTCAACATCAAAGCTGAAACTACAAAAGAAGTGTCAAGTGTGGTTCCTCGTCGAAGTTGCAACTAAAAAAATACTTCATGTGTGATTCTACATCAAAGTCACAACTCTAAAAGAAGACGCCGCAATTGTATAAATAGATATCAAGTGTGGTTCGTCGACAAAGCCGCTCATCGCTAAAGTCGCAATTGATAAAGAAAAGAAACCAAATGTGGTTCATCATCAAAGTTGAAACTACCAAAGAAGAGATATCAAGTGTGGTTCTTCGTCAAAGTCGTCACGTGTGGTTCGTCATCAAAGACACAACTCTAAAAATAAGATGATCCACATATGATTTGTCATTAAAGCCACAATTATAGAATAAGATGTACTAAGAGTTATTCATCGCTAAAGCCACAATTGTAAAAGAAGAGGCACAAAGTGTGGTTCGTCATCAAAGTTGAAATTACAAACGAAGATGCATAAAGAGGTTCCTCGCCAAGTATGTACTACACTTCATTTTTTTGGATATGATATTGACACTTTTTGCAGTTCATTGTCAACCAATTTAAAAAAAATGATGTATCTCACGGTACCAATTGCACGAAGTTTCAAATTAGCATGGTGAAAATTTCGGCATATGCTCTCGCGCTCGTCATGATGAATGATTTGTCTCATGGTGCCAATTGCACTAAGCTTCGGATCGGCATGGTAAAAATTATGAAATATGTTCTCATACTCGTCATGATGAATGATGCGTCTCATGGTGTCAATTGCATGAAGCTTCAAATCGGCATGGTAAAATTATGTCATATGCTCACACGCTCGTCATGATGAATGATGTGTCTCACGGTGCCAATTGCACGAAGCTTCAAATCGACATGATGAAAATTATGACATATTCTCTCACGCGTGTCATGATGTATATGGTTCTATTGAGTCAAGAGTCTTATGTTGTCTCTCCATGTTGATGATAAAAAAATTCTCAATCAATACGGAAATCAATATGTGACTCTTCGATAGAGATGTAGAGAAATAAAATCATGAAGACTTAAGAGTCTATTTTCTATAGAATCAAGTATCTCTCTGTTCGATCTCTTTTATGCCAAGATACAAACGTTTTGGTGAGACTCCACAAATCTACAAAACAATAACGACAGAATTGAAGATCAATGTCGAAAATTAATTCTCGTCATTTCATGAAGAGTTTTACCTTGATTTTTTTATATGTTGTATACTTTGATGTCTACTTTCTATAGAAACAAGTCGCTCGTCATTCGAAATCTCCTAAAGCAAGATAGAGACGTTTTGGTGGAACTCCATAGAGCTCTATAAAAAAAAGACAGATCTGATAGCAAACTTTAAAAATAAATTACCACCAATTATGAAAGGTTTTTGTTCTGAATTTAGGATATGTCGTAGACCTTCGAGTCTAATTTCTGGAACATCAAACGGATCATGATTTTAATATTCTACAACAAGTTATGAACTTTCTACCGCAGGCATGCTGTGCTAAAAAAAGTGACGAAACTTGAGTTCTGTATGCCTCAACTTGACAATCAATCCTTGTAAGAGCATGTGTATTTATAGAAATCAAAGTACATAACTTGTGTTCCTACAAATTATGGAAAATTATGAAAATAGAAAGTTTATTTCATACAAATTATGAAAATTATGGTAAATTTTCATAAGAATTAAATTATAGAGATTTTCCATTGGAATAAAATTATGAAAATTCCATAGAAAACAAATTATGATAAGTTTTCATATGAATTAAATTATGGAAAATTTTCCATGGAAATCAAATTATGAAAATTTCATAGAAAATAAAATATGGTAAAGTTTTCTCGGAGATATATGAAAAAATATGCCTAAATGAGAATAGATCATGAGAAATTGAATTCCTTGCATTCTATTCAAGTGAAAGCCTAAAATTTGCCTTCAAACCACAAGGTCTCTATCACCAAGTCAAGCTTGTGGACACAATCTTTGCTCATTGAATTGGTGATCATTTCGTAGTTGATGACACTAATGAAATTATCACACTATGAAGAAATATCATATGATAAGTCTTCATAAGCTTGAAACACTTCAAGCGGGAAACCAGTTGATAAACAACCAAAAGTCAAATGACCTCTTGCAAATTAGAGAATATTGTCATGAAGACTCTGGTAAATGTTGACCTCAACATATCGGCATGTTCATTTCTCATAAAGCCTAAAATGTCTCGTGAAAGATCAACTACAACGAAAAAAAATATTTGCTTCACAAAAACTTCAAGGCTTGTCTTTACAAGTTCGACAAATCGAGCACCCCAACAAGCCTCGAAGCAAGGGGCATTTGTAGACAGTGAAGTTTTATTGATAAATCCATATTAAATTTGGATTAAATCTTAAATCACCATATGTTGACTAAGTCTAATTATTGGTTGATAAAGTCGTATTAATATCTAAGTCAAAATTGTATGTCTTAAATTAAGTCCAAATCACTTGGGTCAGTCCATTAAGTTGACAAGATGAGCCCAACACATGTTCTTTAGGCCCAACAGTCAAAATTGCTCGGACCAAAATACCCCTAAAGTCCTAACTCAAGCCTATATAAAGAGGTCTTCTTCTGACCAAAAGATACAAAAATACATATATACAGAATTACATAGTTGCCATTTTTTCTTTTTCAATTTATTATTTTTAAAAATTTATTGTTTGAATGATATTTCTAGATCAATTACTGGCCAATTTTACTTTTTATTTATTATTAATAAGAGTTAAGAATTTTAACTTTTATTTTTTTTGAAAAAAATGAATAATTCACAATCGTTTTGATTTTCTTTTTTCATTTATACTTTTTTTTTTAAAAAAATTACGTAAATTATTTAATTTTTATTTATTTAAAATGGTTGATTCAAAACCTTTTTGATTTTCTCTTTCATTTATACTTCAATTTATTATTGGAATGATTTATCCAGATTATTTAGTGGCCTTTTATTTATTAATATAAGAGTTAAAAATTTTAATCTTTACTGTTTTGAAAATGATTGATTCAATTAGCCAAAAAAAAAAAAAATACTGATTGATTCACAACCCTTTTGATTTTCTTTTTTCACTTATACTTTTTAACTTATTATTTTTCTAAAATTTTGTTATTTAAATATTAAAAAAGTTTCTTTTTATATTGCTGTCATGTGTCATCAATTTAAAATTATTTTATCAAAGAAACAACATTATGTTATCAACTAAACAATAATTTATTATTTAATTCTATTACATGTAATTAATTTTAATTAATTAAAACTTTATTTTTGTTGTACTGACACATGTCAATTTTACTTCTCATATTATCATTGATTGAGGGACATTTGATATTTGTAGCAAAGTTGCGGGGCGAAAATGATTTTCATCCTCTAACGGGCATATGATCTAGTCATTAAATGATCATTCGATAATAACTATGCAGCATGACTTTATTGAAACATCTCGAATCAAAAGCAAAAGGCAATAAACCGTACAGTACTATATAATTATAAAATTCAGTCTTGGATGCCAATGCAGTCTCAAATCAGGACTACTTGTCTCTCTTTTTGTTGATGGAAATCAAACTCTCCTTGCAAAGCATAGCTTCCCATGTGTTTGGAACACAAGACGTGTAGGTCCTTTATTTCATGGTAAAGGAGATTACATGACATAAGTTTTCCATCCTTGCTTTCTATCATCAATTCTGTGTCATTCTTCCAAACTGACAATGGTCTCCTGATGAGAATTGGTCCAACTATAAACTCCATTATCCAAGACTCTTTAACACCATAACTTTTCATTACCCATATATTAATAGATTGGTAAACTAACTCATCTGGTGGATACTCCTCAGTAAAACAAATCAAAGCTAGAGTTTCATTCAAAACAAATAGACTCTGTCTTCCTTCATTATCTAGACTCTCTGGATATGGCAGTTTGTGGAATAACTCGGTATTGAAATCAAAAGTAACGATGCAATTACCACCTTCCTTAAGATATCCACGCCAGTGATAGGCTCTTTTAAACAGCACATGTGAACAATGAAATGCATCTAATAAGCACGCTAAATCCTCAAGTTTTCTCCAACTATTTGTGCTTAGATAGTAGACTTCTACCTTACTAAGATACTTCCCATGATTATCAGAATCTTCAAATTCATATTCATGACCAGGATCTAGGATTCTAACGACCTTATAATCATTAGTTTTGGTGTCAAAGCCGATTCCTACAGTCATGTCCATTGAGTAGGTAACCTCTTTAGTAGGAGATAAGTATGGGGGAGGAGGGAGAATGCTAGGAGGGAGTTCCAAAAACTCTCTTAATGTTGGGTTATACAAAACAATGCCTCTATAACTAGCAATGCAGACTATGCCATTGCACATACCTGCAATGTTAACACTTACAAGTTATCCGAGTATTCTACATTTGGTGCTATACATTTGAATGATTCATCATTTGGATGTAAGGATAGAATATTTTTACCATTATAATAAATGGAGTTGGTACTTTCCTCAATTTCCTCATAGCGTTTAAGAAGTATGAAGTGATTTAAGAGAGAATCATAATTATAATGGACCAAAATGAAATCAGGATTATTTATCAAAGACTGCCAGTTTTTAGATACACACTTTAATCTTATTAGTGATTTTGCTGGCAATCTTTTCAATATTTCAATCATCACATCATCGAGAAGTTTCATCCTTTTCTCCTCCACCTCTTCCATCCTCTAGAAATAAGATTATCTATTCTGTAATTGCATCAGTTACAACTTTGAGGGGTATAGGTTAATTCCAATGCCAAGAGATCAAGATTTTAATTCTAAGTAATACAAAAATCTGCACGTAGGCAGACCTTGCGGTTTATTTGGGTATGCAATGATCTGTTTTATAGCAATCTTTTAAGGTCTATAATTATTTACTAAGAATCATTAGTTTTTCAACACATATTGCAGTGTATTTTGTAGAGGGAAAAAACTCAAATATGACATTGAACTGCGAGGAAAGACTCATTTATTGCCATCAATTAAAAGTTTGACTCATTTATGTTATTATTTTTAAAGAAAAACCTCATTTATGCCATTATTTTTTAACTGTAATTTTGCAAAACCATTTTTAACACGTGACAAATTATAATTCGGCAACGTCATTAATTTTTTTATTATAAAAACATAACAAAAAATTCAATTTTTAATCAGAATTTTAATTCTTTATTTAAAAAATTGATGACATGGCCAATTATAATCCAGCCACGTCATCAATTTCCTTAGTTAAAAATAAAAAAAAAACTTGATTAATTTTTTTCCAGAATTATCATTTTTTTATTAAAAAAATTGATGACCTGGCCGAATAATAATTGGCCACGTCTCAAAAATAATTTTGCAAAATCATTGTTAAAAAATAATGGCATAAATGAGCCATTTTTTTAACGATAATGACATAAATGAGCCGAACTTTAAACTGATGGCATAAATTAACCTTTTCTGAAAGCTCGATGACATATTTAAACCTTTTCCCTTTTTAAAATAATATTCGTCTTATAATTATATTTTAAATAAATAATTACTTTATTCATTTCTTTTTACTTATTACTATCTGATTTGACACATTCATTATAAAACACTTACTGATATAGGCATTTTAACACACTATTCCTGCTAATCAATGCTTAGTATTGGGTCTTAAAAATGACACAAAAAAATAGTATATAATTGAAGGATAAAATATGGAAAAATAATATTTTCTCTGTCACATTTTATGTGGCAATATTTGACCGGACATAAAATTTAAAAAATGATGAAGACTTTGAAATATTTATCAAATTGCCCTTCAAAAAAACAAAACTTACTTTTCTCTCTTCCCATAAATGTATTAGAGTACTAAATCATTAAAGTTAAGAGGGACCAATAAGAGTAAAAGAGGAATTGTACATTTAAATAATTACCATTTAAGAAAATGTTACATTGTTTTGAGGACTGACAAAAAAAAAATGGTGTCACATAAAATGGGACGAATGAGAGTATATCTCAAAAAGTCACTCAACCTTGAAAACTTATCTAATAAAGTCATTAAACTTTGTTTTATATCAACAAAATCATTCACCTTAGACTTTTATATCTACAAAATCACTCAACTTAGATTTTATTGATACAAAATTCTAAGTTGAGTGATTTTATTGAGAGAAAAGACATAAAGTCACCATTCAAGTTGTCCCAAAATTTTTAAAAAACACTTTAACTTTGAAAGTGTCTTATTACCCCACTAAACAATTATGAACCGATACTATTATACCATTTTTCCACCAGCTCCAAATGTTAAGAAGCAAGTGTGTTCACACACCAATTATTACATGACACGTGTTAATTTAATAAAAAATGTATTCTTTTCATTTTAAGTTTTTCTTTTATTTTTTTCTTTTTTTCTCTCTCTCTCTTACTTTTTGAATTTTAATTTTGATTTATCTTAAATTACATTTCATTATCCACCTCTCTCCGTTTTCTTTTTTTTTCTTCACCTCTTACCCCCGTGTCAAATTGGATCTCACTCCCATCTTTTTTCTTTACTTTTCTTTTCTTTTTCTTCTTCTTCTCCGGTCAAATTTTATTCATATTATTCAAATTTTACTAAATTATTGATAACATAATTAATTATTTTTCTAAAAAGATTTAAAATTTTGAAGTATCATTAACTACATTTTCATATAGATTCAAAAATTAGAAATCATAATTTTAAAAGAATAAATTAATTTTCCAAAAATTAAAAGAACTTAATTGAAATCAGATAAAACAAAAACTATTTGATACTTCCTAATCATCTCTGTAATTAATCTCATTCTCATATAATTTCAAAACTAGATGATAATTTTGAAAGAATCATAATTCTCCAAAATTTGAAAAAGTTTAATTAAAATTTGGATAAAAAACTAAATAATACCTACTAATAATCTTGAAATGTAATGTGCTTATCAAATTGTTCGAATGTAATTAAATGTTTAGATATCGTTTTAAATTAAAAAGAGTTAAACTAATAGTAAAGTAACAAGGGGGAGATGAAAGTGTGATAAAAAGTGTCAATTAAAGTGAGGAGCTTCAATGAAGATGAAAATGAATTTTTGAAAAAGAATGAAGAAACAAAAAGAAAAAAATAATAAGGAGGAAAAGTTAAAATAATAAGAAAAACAAGAAAATGTATTTTATAGCAAAATACTTGCAAAAATAAAATTATATTCGTTTTTTTTGTTTGTTCACACTCTTTAAGAGAGTGCACCACTCTCATCCCAGGTGGACAATAAATGATGTAATAATATCAGTTCAGAATTATTTAGGAGACTAATAGGACGTTTGCATAGTTTATGTGTCTTTTTAAAAATTTGTGACAACTTCAGGTATCACTTTATGTCTTTTCTCTTTTATTGATGCAAAACAAAGTTAAGTGACTTTTTGCTAGATACATTTACAAAGTTCAGTGACCTTTTGAGATATTAACTCTTTTTTTCTTTAGATGTCAAAAGTAAAGTGAAAATTTAAAAGTAATGCTAAATAGCCAGAAAATTTGATCATAAATATTTAAAAAACTACATTATTTTTTTCTTCAAAATAAACTAATCTTTTTTCATTTTTAATTAAAATGTATTAAAGTTAAAATGATAGAAATATTTATTAAAAGGGTAAAATAACATGAGTAAAATACCATTTGGCCAAAAAATCTAATTCAAAATGAAAATCTATTTTAAAAAATAAGTGACAAATAAAAGTTAATGTTGGAAATATATGTGAAATAGTATGTCAGGTTGATGTGGATAGTGTGTTGAAACCAATTTAAATGATTAATGTTAAATTAACATAAAACTGTACGTTCAAAATAATTGATACATTAAACATGTAATTTATGTTATCACTTTATAGTTTAAAATAAAATTGAAAGTCTTTTATTTCTTAATTTTAAGTCATATCAAACTAGGACAAACAGGTACGAATTAGGACGTCAAAATTTAATTTTGCAAGTTACTCCCTCCATTTAAAAAAGGATGACCTAGTTTGACTTGAAACGGAGTTTAAGAAAAGAAAGAAAATTTTTAATCTTATGGTTCTAAATTAAAGTTATGTCAATCAAAATGCCCTTTAATCTTGTGGTCTTAAACATGCCACGTGAAAAGTTAAAGTTAAAATATTGCAAAAAAAGAAAAGAGGTCGTTCTTTTTCAAACAAACTAAAAAGGAAATAGTGACATCCAACGGAGGGAGTACATAATATACATCACTTATGTGGATCTAATATATTAGTTGACAAGTGAATTCATAGATCCCACAAGGTTCTTTCTAAAAAAAAGGTAGAAAAACACAATAAAATCTATTGTTTTTTTAAATTAGAATGCATAATAAACAAATAATAAGGGTGTGTTTGGTACGAAGGAAAATATTTTTCTGGAAATTGTATTTCATGAAAAACAAAGTGGCTTTTAACTTATTTTCTCATGTTTGGTTGCCGAGTAGAAAATATCTTTTATTTTTCCTTGACACAAAAATATAGTCTTCAGGAAAATAATTTCAGATACGAAAATCAACCCCGATAATTGTTCTAAAACGGATCCCAACACCCAAACTAGGAAACCCTAAAAACCATTCAAAAATCTGACCCTGAGATTGACCCAGACCTTACAAGACTTTTGACCCATGATTATTTTTTTCAAAACCTTTGTTTTAAGATGACTAGGATGGCCTGGATGCGGGGTGGTGGCTCGTAACGACTCGAAAAATGATAGGTTGAACTAGAGCCTTAACGTTTGTGTTCATATGACTTTATATTGATATGTAGACTATTTTAGATCTTATTTGATCAAGGACGAAGCCTAGGGTACTAGTAGGGGACTACGCTAGCAAATTAAAGTGAAAGAAACCATGTTCATTTAGGGGCCATTAGGTGATGGGCAAACTTGGTTGCCCAAGGGGATTGATGTGTTGCCCAATGGACCCTTACCTCGCCTAGTGTACTGTCCATTTGGCCCATATGTGTAACACCTTCAAAAATGACTTAGTGAAACTAGGGCCTACTGTGTGTGACATGAAGTATTGGAGTCCTTAGATGGTTTAAAATGATGTTTGAGGTTGTGTCTCAAGATTTTGGTGAAGTTTGAAGGCAAACGTCAAGAGACAACCAAGACGTTCGACGACAAGTCACCTATATGCCTTATGTATTTTCATGTGATTATGTGTGAGTAATGGGTTTATGAGGTCCTTATATGGTTGATAATTGTGTTTAGAGTCAGCATGCTGAGTTTGGTAAGATTTGGAGGTCAAATGTCCAAGAACGTCCGATGACGTTCAAAAGATAGCCATTGGACGTTCTAGTGAGTTTGGATGTGTTTTAGCATGTTGTGTGGCTTGTTTAATGTTGAACTTGTTTGGAGATTTTCCAAATACCTAGACATGTGTGTTTAGAGGTTTAACATCCGGGTACGACTCCACCTAGGACCCACAAAGGGCCCTAGAAGGAGGACCCCAGCTTGGAGCTCAACACTGCCAGGCAGCGGCAATTGACTGCCCCAAACGACGGCTAATCGATCAAACGATGGACCGTCGATGGGTGGAGTCGATGGAGACATGTAGCCTGCAGGTTGAGGATCTTCATAATCAACTAACGTACCCCATCGTCGGGGCGTGGTCTCAACAACGGACCGTCGATGCTACTGCAATTCTGCCAATTTTCTGTTAAGATTTGGGGATTTTTGGGAAATTCACCCGAAGACTTATAAAATAGGAGGATGGTTTTTTAGGTGTTTATGGGTATATTAAGAGTATATAAGTCATTAAAATATCATTTAAACCCTAGAATCTAGATCAAAACCCATTCCCTCCCAATGTTTCTCCAAAAACCTCTATGAGAGCTCAAGGTGAAGATGGAGCTTGAACATGGATCTTCGATGGAGTTTATTCTTAAATTATCATTGGGTTCTTATAATAAGGTATGGGATTCATTAATCTAAAGTTTGATATCACCTTGGATTCGATCTCAAAGATGATTTTCAAATGTGAAAAAGTCCAATTTCTACTCTAAGTCTTGGATTCTTGCATGAAACGTTTTCAAACCTTAAGATATGATATAATTGATGTATAATTGATGTTTTCCAATTAAATTCTCCATGAACCCTTTACTCTCTCAAATCTCTAAATTTGACTAAAATATGGGTGAATTGATCATGTTTTGATATTAATAAATTCATTGTAGATTGTTATGGGCTCTTGATTTATGTATAGATTATGATTGTATGGTCTATAGGTTGTTTCAATTTGATCAATTGAGTATTGTATATTCTTAGATCCATTGTATATTAAGATTATTGAATTAAATTGATGTTCATGGCCATGGGTAAGGGCCTTATAGTATTGAATTGGATGATTTAACTTTGGATTGAAGTGTTGAGAATGGATTGGTGGTACGCTGCCCTAATTCTCTCTATTTTATACAATGTAGCTCTTGCGTTGTTATATGATTTGTATGGTCCACTTATTGTGTCGGTGTTATGTTAATGATGTGGCCGTGTGTCACGACCCGAAAGCACCTCCTAGATGTTAGGGAGAACCCTCGTTTCGTGAATGGGCGTACTTGACCCTTTGGAGTCTTGTACAAGCCCTTCAACTAGCATTCATTACACAAGACATAAAAAGTAGTGCGGAATTAAAACTTTTCACGAAAAAATTAATATAAAGGAAATCTTTTATAAATACTTAAGAAATATCATCGTCACAAGAAAAACTTAAAGACACGACATAAGTAACTTAGGGACATGACCCTTTACATTGAAAGGAATACATAATATTTCTTTAACTAAAAAATTCAGAAACGGAATATGTCCTCGAATATGTCAGGACATACTTTATCTTGAGAGGAACTTTACCAAGCTTCACCTTCTAGACTTCAACCTTCAAAATGCTTCCAACCTATACTTATAGTATATAAATGTATGGGGTTAATAAAAATAATGTACTAAGTATGACATATGCAAAAAACATGCGAAAAGAGACATTTTAGTAAAATAACATTTCATGCCAAATTAAGTAAAACATTCATGAATTTAAAAGCAAATCAACATGAGAAACATCATTTAACACTTAGAGAAGAACTCACATAATTTTAACCAAAAGGGCACTTTACAATATTTTCTCAAAACTTATAGTGAATTGAAAAAAAATGCCATTACAGTGAACTATTATGAACCATCACTATGAATCATTTAAAGCATTTACAATGATTTCAACTTGAGCATTACAATAAACTATCCTATTCTAAAAAAGTGAACTTCCAAGGCCAAGCGAAAGGGAAAGTGAACTTATTTTACGTAAGAGTTCCCTAACTCGGGATTATCCTAAGACTCACTAAGGTAAAACATAAAGGAAGTATGCGTATGCCTCCTTCAATACACACCAAAGCAATCCTCAAGACTATCATACTTCCTTCAATACACACCAAAGCAATCCTCAAGACTACCCCTTTTGGCTTACTCAACTCGGGAGAAACAAGCCCCTCAATCAATGGCAAGACATTAAAAGATACCCAACAAACCACCAAGTATTCCCTTTCGGAATGACTACTTAGTGCAATGAGTAGATAGCATCCTATACCACCACCTACCCTAAGTAGTACATTTCTTTAGAAGGATTGGTACCAAGTATTCCCTTTCAGAAGGTCTTTCTTAGTGTAATGGATAGATAACGTCTCATACCACCACCTACCCTAAGTAGTACGTTCATTTAGAAGACTTAGTTCAATCAATTCAAATAAGTTTCACCAAGAATCCCCTTTCAGATTGCCTACCTAATGCAATGGATAAATGGCGTACCATTCCACTACCTACCCTAAGTAGAGAACTCCTTTAGAAGACTTAGCAAGTTCATTTCTTTTGTGGGAGTTAGCTTAACCGACATAGACCATGAGAGCTAGGAATGCAATCCCGATATTAACCTGTATTGGATGAGGGATATTCACTTGCCTAGAGTAAGGTCATTCTCTTGGCATTTGCATGGGTTTCCAATAGCTACACATATACGGGCGCATAGTTAAGAGATAAAGAGATTGCTACTAAGTAATTGATTCTCTACTAACGAGGAGTACTCATCTCAAGAGGTACATTGGAATACAACATCTCTACTCACGAAGTGTAATCCACCTCTCCTTCATATCCTCTCGGTGCTAGGCATAAATTCCCATGGATTCTCGACATTATAAACTATAGGTTAAGGATACCTAGTGAACACCACATCTCAACTCACGAAGGGCATTCATCCTCCAACCTATCTTAGAAAGCTCATGGGATGTAGTGAGGTTGCTACTAAACACTTCATCTCAACTCACGAAGAGTGTTCACTCCAAAACTCCCCTTTAGGACTTAAATTAGCTTCATTAATTTATTCATGTGCGAGTGTTGTGTACATGTCAGCACACCTTGCACATAAGCTTCATTTCATTTACATTTAACATCTATACATGCCTAGACCTTCATTCATGACATCACAAACTTCACATGCTTTATATAATCATATATGTCCTTTATACATAATCCTTAACATAATTCTCATAACAAGTTTAATAAAGCAATAAACAAGAATAACTTCATCGAAGCTTACACTCTAGTCTACTTCACTTAATCACTTTATAAGGCACATTTAACATGAATAGCATATTAATTATATTACTTCACATAACAAGCCTTAATAGCCTCATTCACAATAAACTAGTAACTTTACATTCATACAATTCAAATAAACACCACCACCAAAAAGGTGGACCATACCACTCAAGGGCATTTCAAAATTGAAACTAAATAACATGACCAACTTACCCTTTAATCCATGATTTCATCACCTATAACATTTGATTCAATAAATCATCATAAATTATCCCTTTGGGAAGTATCTAAACAACAATAACAACCATAAAAAATCAAAGCTCAAAGACTATCAATTCATGCTCATATAACCCATTTCTTAAGCCAACATTAGATGAAAAGCTTTAACATGATTTAATCGTAGTTTTAACCTTAAAATCATCAACTAACATTAGAAATACCATTATTAAGTCATAAGAAACGTTTTCATGCAAGAACCATATTTAGATTGGAAGATAGTAAACTCATCTCATAACACATTGAAAGCGTAATTCATGACAAATGATATTTTCTCAAAATTTGAACTTTATTCATTGAATTCAAAACATCAATATGTCACATGCTTAAAAATTTCATAATGCATTTTCCAAGCAACTTTATCAAGGTTACATGAAAAATGAGGGACAAGACCACACTAAAATACTCCAAATAGACTAGGTAAGTTTCACTAAGTGCAGTGTGAGAGTAGCATCCCATACTACCATTCCACTTAGTGAACCTTGAGAATTCTCTTAGACTAGGTACATTACATGCCATTCTACTCAGCATTCATTCTCCCCCACTTAGGGTAAATCCCCCTTCAAGGCCTCATACATCAAAGCACTATTATGACTCTCAAAAGGTAAGAACTCACACTACCCTCAACTCATGCACATCAAGATTAAACATCAATCTTACAAGTTAAGCATCACACTTCCCTTTTTGGATTGAACCCTAAACTAACTCTTTTAAACATCACTTCATTCAACTCTTAGGCATCACTTAAATCAATCTCATGGAGCAAAACTCCCCCTTTAGATATTCATACCTTATTTCCTCCTTAGTGAAAGCCTTCACCACAACATCAAGCAATCACAAGAACAACTATGAAGCATTAGTCACATAAGATAGTAGCCCTCTACCCCTACAAAATCTTCACATTTTCTCAACATTTCCTCAAATTCACACCTTAAAGCATATCTACCATCATTGAACATGATCACAGGATAACTCATTTATTCTCAAAAGCACTTTGTTCTATCATTATCATTCTTACCATGCGTATAACTACATCACTCGAAGTTTCTCATCACAACACTTCCAATCTCATAATTCACACCAAGCAATAAATGGCATCACATCACAATTTCAAACTTACCTTCACATTTACTCTTTTAGCCACAAAACCATCATAACATCAAAACTCACCTTTTCTCTCCGTCAAACTTAGAAAATATCTCCCCTTCCAAGCAATCACACCTAGAAGACGATCGGGCAAGTGAACATAAGACACAGAGTCTTTATGGAGTTAAGTTCTATGACACGATTCAAGAGTAATGAAGAAAGTTAAACTCTCTTGTCCTATAGTCTCTTGTCCATGGATGAGTCGCGACTCAGACCAATGAACAAGATACTACTAGACGTGGCTTATGAGACTTTTAGACCATAAACTATTTCCAAAACCTTTTACTTTAATACCAAGTCCGTCACGATCCAAAATCACCCACCAGGAGTTAGGGAGAACCCTCGTTTCCTGATCGGGCGTACTTGACCCTTAAGGGTCTTGAACGAACCCTTTAACTAGCATTCATTACACAAGACATGGAAAGTAGTGCGGAATTAAAACTTTTCACGAATAAATTAATAAAAAGAAAATCTTCTATAAGTACTTAAGAAATCTCATCGTTACAAGAGAAACTTAAAGACACGGCCTTTTATATTGAAAGTAATACATAATAATTCTTTAACTAATAAATTAAGAAATGGACTATGCCCCTTGAGAGGAACTTTCCCAAGCTTCACCTTCTAGACTTCAACCTTCAAAATGTTTCCAACCTATACTTATAGTATAGAAAAGTATGGGGTTATTACAAATAATGTACTAAATATGGCATATGCAAAAACATGCAAAAAGTGATATTTAAGTAAAATAGCATTTCATGCCAAATTAAGTAAAACATTCATGAATTTAGAAGCAAATCAACATGAGAAACATCATTTAACACTTAGAGAAGAACTCATATTATTTTAAACCAAAAGGGCACTTTACAGTAACTTCTCAAAACATACAATGAATTAAAAAAAATGCCATTACAGTGAACTATTATGAACCATGACAATGAATCATTTAAAGCATTTACAATGAATTCAACTTGAGCAATTACAATGAACTATCCTACTCTAAATGAGTGAACTTCCAAGGCCAAGCAAAAGAAAAAGTAAACTCATTTTCTGTAAGAGTTTCCCTAACTCGGGATTATCCTAAGACTCACTAAGGTAAAACATGAAAGAAGTATGCATATTCCTCCTTGAAAACACACCAAAGCAATCCTCAAGACTACCCCATTAGGTTACTCAACTCGGGAGAAACAAGCCCCTCAATCAATGGAAAGACATAAAAAGACACCCAACAAACCACTAAAGTCTTCCCTTTCTGAATGACTACTTAGTGCAATGAGTAGATAGCGTCCCATACCTCCACCTACCCTAAGTAGTATATATTTTTAGAAGGTTTGGCACAATGTCTTCCCTTTTGGAAGGTCCTACTTAGTGAAATGGATAGATAGCGTCCCATACCACCACCTACCGTAAGTAGTACGTTCATTTAGAAGACTTAGTTCATTAAATTCAAATAAGTTTCACCAAGACTTCCCTTTTGGATTGCCTACCTAGTTCAATGGATAAATAGCGTCCGATTCTACTACCTACCCTAATTAGAGCACTCCTTTACAATACTTAGCACATTCATTTCTTTTGTGGGAATTAGCTTAATCGACATAGACCATGAGAGCTAGACATGGAATCCCGATATTAACCCCTATTGGATGAGGGATCATCACTTTCCTAGAGTAAGGTCATTCTCTTATCATTTATATTACTTTCCCAATAGATACACCCTTATGAGGGTGCATAGTTAAGGGATAAGGAAATTGCACTAAGTAACTAATTCTCTACTAACGAGGAGTACTCATCTCAAGAGGTACATTGAAATACAACATCTCAACTCACTAAGTGTAATCCACCTCTCCTTCATATCGTATTCGTGCTAGGCATAACTTCCCACGGATTCTCATCATTATAGATTATAGGTTAAGGATAACTAGTGAACACCACGTCTCAAACTCATAAAGGAAATTTATCCTCCAACCTATCTTAGAAAGCTCATGGGATGTAGTGAGGTTGCTACTAAACACTTCATCTCAACTCACGAAGAGTATTCACCCCAAAACTCCCCTTTAAGACTTAACTTTGCTTCATTCTTCCATTCAAGTTTGAGAGTGAGTGTACATGTGAGCACACCTTGCACATAAGATTCATTTCATTTACATTTAACTTCTATACATGCCTAGACCTTCATTCATCACATCACAAACTGTACATGCTTTATATAATCATATATATCCTTTATACATATTCCTTAACATAATTCTCATAACAAGTTTAATAAAGCAATAAACAAGAATAACTTCATCGAAGCATACACTCTAGTCTACTTCACTTAATCACTTTATAAGGCACATTTAACATGAATAGCATATTAATTATATTACTTCACATAACAAGCCTTAATAGCCTCATTCACAATAAACTAGTAACTTTACATTCATACAATTCAAATAAACAGCACCACCAAGAAGGTGGACCATACCACATAGAGCATTTCATAATTGAAACTAAACAACATAAACAACTAACCCTTTAATCCATGCTTTCATAACCTATAACATTTTATTCAATAATAAATCATAAATTAGACCTTTTGCAGTATCTAAACAACAATAACAACCATAAGAAATCAAAGCTCAAAGACTATCAATTCATGCTTATATAACGCATTTATTAAGCCAACATTAGATGAAAAGCTTTAATATGATTTTGTTGTATTTTTAACCTTAAAATCATCAACTAACATTATAAATACCATTATAAGTCATTAGAAACGTTTTCATGCAAGACCCATATTTAGATTTGAAGATACTAGTAACTAGGATTGAAAACCCATTTTGAAAATTAGTTTGAAGGGGATCCTTGAACGAAAGAGAGTTAAAGGATAGATACCATACATCACATTCAATAAATACCAAAGATTTTTTTATGAAGAAACAACCACCAACAGCCCTCCTAGCATTTCTTGACTTCTAGCTTCCATGGAGGCTTTGAGAGAGTCTTTTAAGAGAGAGGGGTTTTCGGTTTTAGGAAGAGGTATCTAAAATGAAGTCTTAGGGTTTAGAACACTGTAATATACCTAATAAACACTTAAAATAACTTCCTAGGGTCATAAAAGACTTGGGGTGAATTTACCAAACACCCCAGCCAAGGAAGCAACTTACAGCTTTTGGCAGATCTCACAGACGAGACACTATCAAACAGGCAATTTGTGCATAAACAGACCGTTGGTAGGGTCTCGTGGTTTGAAACTTATATACAAATGGAGCCTTGACATCGTTAATTGCATGGGAAATTGACTCCCTAGTTTGACGGACTAGTGATTGACCAACAGACCGTCCTTAGGGTGCTCGTTTGGTCATTGCTTTGGCAGTTTGTTCCTATTCTTGGGCCCTTCATCTAAGGACCCTTGTGGGTCTTATGCGGGGTATATCTGGACGTTAAATCCCTAAACTAATTCGTCTATTTCTTAGGAACATAAAATCACTCAAACACGACAAGACGCAAGAACAGTTTTAAGGCACACCTTTCGAACGTCATGGACGTTTGACCTCCAAACTTAACCAAAATTCACATACTTCCTAAGAACACTAAATTAACTCATTATAACTTCTAATTAACTCAAGAAACACTCACGACATTCACCTTAGATCGTTTTGGGGCATTACATTCTCCCCCACTTAGAATAACAGTCGTCCTCGAATGACACTAAAACTTCAAGAACAACAAGGACACACTTAGCATCACATAACAAATTACAATCAAGGCTCAAACACTCAAAATAAAAGCATCAACTAGCAAGGATCATCATTTCACACTTTCAAACATTAAGCAATTAACAACTCTTGCAAGCTTCAAATTTTCAAGACTCATCCTTAACCTTCTTCTATGGGGAACTACCTTATCATACATTAAACATGCTCATATTCAACACTTTTGCAAACATTGAAATTCCAATCAAAGACAAAACAAATTCTCTCAAAAATCACAAATCTTACAGTCAACATTCACTCTATCACTGCCAACATACTCCAAATTTTCAAAAAAACCCATTCTTTGAGCAATTCATCAAGAGGGCATGATCACATGCAATATAATACCATATAAACTCATCTCATAACACATTAAAACCGTAATTCATGTAAGATGAAATTTTCTCAAAATTTGAACTTCATTCAGTGAATTCAAAACGTCATATGTCACATTAAAAATTTCATAATGCACCTTCCAAGCAACTTTATCAAGATGACATGACAATATGAGGGACAAGACCACACTAACTTACTCCTAAGAGACTAGGTAAGTTTCACTAAGTGGAATAAGAGAGTCGCATCCCATATTACCGTTCCACTTAATGACCCTTGAGGATTTTCTTGGACTAAGTACATTACATGCCATTCTACTCAACATTCATTCTCCACCACATAGGGTAAAGACACCTTCAAGGCCTCATACTTCAAAGCACCATTATTCCTCTCACAAGGTAAGAACTCACACTACCCTCAACTCATGCATATCAAGATTAAACATCAATCTTACAAGTTAAGCATCACATTTCCCTTTTTGGATTTAAGCCTAAACAAACTATCTTAAACATCACTTCATTAAACTCTTAGGCATCACTTAACTCAATCTCATGGAGCAAAACTCCCCCACAAGATATTCATACCACATTTCCTCCTTAGTGAAAGCCTTCACCACAACATCCAACAATCGCAAGAACAACTATGAAACATTAGTCACACAAGAGGGTATCCTTCTACCCCTAAAAAATCTCTACATTTTCTCAACATATCCTCAAATTCACACCTTAAAGCATATATACCATCATTGAACATGATCACAAGATAACTCTGTTATTCTCAAAAGAACTTTATTCAATCATTATCATTCTTACCATGCGTAGAACTACATCACCACAAAGTTTCTCATCACTACACTTCCAATCTCATAATTCACACCTAGTTATAAATGGCATCACATCACAATTTCAAAACTTACCTTCACATCTACTCTTTTAGCCACAAAACCATCATAACATCAAAACTCACCTTTTCTCTCCCTCAAACTTAGAAAATATCTCCCCTTCCAAGCAACTAGACCTAGAAGACCACCGGACAAGGGAACATAAGAGAGGGGGGCCTTACAGAGTTAAGTTCTATGACACGATTCAAGAGTAATGAAGAAAGTGAAACTCTATCGTCCTATAGCCTCTTGTCTATGGATGTGTCGCGACTCACACCAATGACCAAGATACTACTAGACGTGGCTTGTGAGACTTTTAGACCTTAAAATATTTTCTAAAACCTTTTTCTCTGATACCAAGTGTGTCACGACCCGAAAGCACCCTCTAGGACTTAGGGAGAACCCTCGTTTCATGATCGGGCGTACTTGACCATTTGGGGTCTTGTATAAGCCCTTCAACTAGCATTCATTACACAAGACATGAAAAGTAGTGTAGAATTAAAACTTTTCACAAATAAATTAATTAAAAGGAAATATTTTATAAATAATTAAGAAATCTCATCGTCACAAGCCAAACTTACAAACACGACATAATTAACTTAGGGACACGACCCTTTACATTGAAAGGAATACATAATAATTCTTTAATTAAGAAATTAAGAAACTGACTATGCCCTCGAATATGTCAGGACATACTTTATCTTGAGAGGAACTTTCCCAATCTTAACCTTCTAGACTTCAACCTTCAAAATACTTCCAACCTATACTTATAGTTTAGAAAAGTATGGGGTTAATAAAAATAATGTACTAAGTATTGCATATGTAAAAACATTCTAAAAGGGACGTTTCAGTAAAATAACATTTCATGCCAAATTAAGTAAAACATCATGAATTATGAAGCAAATCAACATGAGAACCATCATTTAACACTTAGAGAAGAACTCACATAATTTTTAACCAAAAGGGCACTTTACAGCAACTTCTCAAAAGTTAGAATGAATTTTAAAAATGCCATTATTCAACTTGAGAAATTACCATGAACTATCCTATTCTAATGAGTGAACTTCCAAGGCCAAGCGAAAGAGAAAGTGAACTCATTTTCTATAAGAGTTCCCTAACACGGGATTATCCTAAGACTTAGTATGGTAAGACATGAAGGAAGTATGCATATACCTCCTTCAATACACACCAAAGTAATCCTCAAGACTGTCATACTTCCTTCAATACACACCAAAGCAATCCTCAAGACTACCCCTTTTGGCTTACTCAATTGGGGAGAAACAAGCCCCTCAATCAATGGCAAGACATTGAAAGACACCTAACAAACCACCAAAGTCTTCCCTTATGGAATGACTACTTAGTGCAATGAGTAGATAGCGTCCCATACCACCACCTACCCTAAGTAGTACATTCACATTCTTTTAGAAGACTTAGTTCAATCAATTCAAATAAGTTTCACCAAGACTTCCCTTTCGGATTGCCTACCTAGTGCAATGGATAAATAGCGTCCTATTCCACTACCTACCATAAGTAGAGCACTCCTTCAGAATACTTAGCACGTTCATTTATTTTGTTGGAGTTAGATAAATTGACATAAACCATGAGATCTAGAAATGCAGTCCCGATATTAACCCGTATCGGATGAGGGATCCTCAATTTCCTAGAGTAAGGCCATTCTCTTAGAATTTTGATGGCTTTCCCAATAGCTTCACCTAAGCGGGCGCATAGTTAAGGGATAAGGAAATTCCTACTAAGTAACTCATTCTCTACTAACGAGGAGTACTCATCTCAATAGGTACATTGGAATACTCAACTCACGAAGTGTAATTCACCTCTCCTTCACATCCTCTCGGTTCTAGGCATAACTTCCCACATATTCTCAATATTATAGACTATAGGTTAAGGATAACTAGTGAACACCACATCTCAAACTCAAGAAGGGTATCGTACTCGAACCTACCTTAGAAAGCTCATGCGATGTAGTGAGGTTGCTACTAAACACTTCATCTCAACTCACGAAGAGTGCTCACCCTAAAACTCCCCTTTAGGACATAACTTAGATTTATTCATTCATTCAAGTTTGAGTGTGTGTGTACATGTGAGCACACCTTGAACATAAACTTAATTTCGTTTACATTTAACTTCTATATATGCCTAGACCTTGATTAATCACATCACACACTTTACATGCTTCATATAATCATATAAGTCCTTTACACATAATCCTGAACATACTTCTCATAACAAGTTTCGTAATGCAATTAACAAGAATAACTTCATCCAAGCGTACACTCTAATCTACTTAACTTAATAAATTCATAAGACACATTTAACAAGAATAACATATTTATCATCTTAATTCACATAACAATCCTTAATAGCCTCATTCACAATAACCTAGTAACTTTACATTAACACAATTCAAATAAACACCGCCACCAAGAAGGTGGACCATACCACTCAAAAGAATTTCGAAATTGAAACTAAACAACATGACCAACTTACCCTTTAATCCATGCTTTCATAACCTATAACATTTTATTCAATAATTAATCATAAATTATCCCTTTGGGTAGTAGCTAAACAAAAAATAACAACCATAAGAAATCAAAGCTTAAAGACTATCAATTCATGCTCATACAACCCATTTCTTAAGCCAACATTAGATGAAAAGCTTTAACATGATTTCATTGTAGTTTAAACCTTAAAATCATCAAATAATATTAGAAATACCACTATTAAGTCATTAGAAATGTTTTCATGCAACACCCATATTTAGATTTGAAGATAGTAGAAACTAGGGTTTGAAACCCATTTTGAAAATTAGTTTGAAGGGTCTTTTTGAATGAAAGAGAGTTCAAGGATGGATACCATACCTAACATTGAGTAAATACCAAAGATTTTTTATAAAGAAAAAACCACCAACATCCCTCCTAGAATTTCTTAACTTCTTGCTTCCATGGAGACTTGAGAGGTCTTCTAAGAGAGAGGGCTATTTGGTTTTAGGAAGAGGGGTCTAATATGAGGTCTTAGGGTTTAGAACACATTAATATACCTAACAGACACTAAAAATAACGTCTTAGGGTCATAAAAGACTTGGGGTGAATTTACCAAACACCCCAGCCAAGGAAACAACTTACAGCTTTTGGCAGACCTCACAAACGAGACCTAACCAACGGACCGTATGTGCATCTACGGACCGTTGGTAGGGTCTTGTGGTTTTAAACTTAGCTACAAATGGAGCCTGGACATCCTGACTTGCAGGTACAATCGACTCCGTAGGTCGATAGACCTTTTGTGGACCAATGACCGTCCTTAGGGTCGTAGTTTGGTCACTACTTTAGGAGTTTGGTCCAAGTCTTGGGCCCTTGATCTAGGGTCCCTTGTGGCGTTCTTATATGGGGTCGTACCCTGACGTTAAAACCCTAATCTAATTTGTGTAGGTATTAGGAACTTCCCACCTTAGTTTTAAGGAAAACGAACACGTAAAACTCACTCAAACACGACATGACGCAAGAACACTTTCTAACACACACCTTTCGACTGTCATGGACGTTGTTGGAACACTGAATTAAATCATTTCAACTTCAGATTAACTCAAGAAACACTCACAAGGATCTAGTTCACCTTAGATCATTTGAGGCGTTACATTCTCCCCCACTTAGAATAAGATTCGTCCTCAAATTACAGTAAAACTTCAAGAACAACAAGGACACACTTAGCATCAAATAAAACATTACAATCAAGTCTCAAACACTCAAAATCAAAGCATCAACTTGCAAGGAAAATCATTTCACACTTTCAAACACTTAGCAATTTAACAACTCTTGCAAGCTTCAAAATTTTTAAAACTCATCCTTAACCTTCTTCTATGGGGAACTACCTTATCCAACATTAAACATGCTCATATTCAACACTTTTGCAAACATTGAAATTTCAATCAAAGACAAACAAAATTCACTCAAAAATCACAAATCTTACCGTGAACATTCACTTTGTCACTGCGAACATACTCAAAATTTTCAAAAAAATCCATTCTATGAGCAATTCATCAAGCGGGTATGATCACATGCAGTATAATACAATATAAACTCATCTCATAACACATTGAAAGCATAATTCATGAAAAATGATATTTACTCAAAATTTGACCTTCATTCATTGAATTCAAAACATCACTATGTCACATGCTTAAAAATTTCATAATGCACCTTCCAAGCAACTTTATCAAGGTCACATGAAAATATGAGGGAAAATAACACACTAAAATACTCCAAATATTCTAGGTAAGTTTCACTAAGTGCAGTGTGAGAGTAGCATCCCATACTACCATTCCAGTTAGTGAACCTTGAGAATTTTCTTAGACTAAGTACATTACATGCCATTCTACTCAACATTCATTCTCCCTCACTTAGAGTAAAGCCACCTTCAAGGCCTCATACTTCAAAGCACCATTATGCCTCTTAAAAGGTAAGAACTCACACTACCCTCAACTCATGCACATCAAGATTAAACATCAATCTTACAAGTTAAGCATCACACTTCCGTTTTTGGATTCAAGCCTAAGCTAACTCTTTTAAACATCACTTCATTCAACTCTTAGGCATCACTTAAATCAATCTCATGGAGCAAAACTCCCCCATTAGATATTCATACCTTATTTCCTCCTTAGTGAAAGCCTTCACCACAACATCAAGCAATAACAAGAACAACTATGAAACATTAGTCACACAAGATGGTAGCCCTCTACCCCTACAAAATCTTCACATTTTCTCAACATTTCCTCAAATTCACACCTTAAAGCATATCTACCATCATTGAACATGATCACAAGATAACTTATTTATTCTGAAAAGCACTTTATTCAATCATTATAATTCTTACCATGCGTATAACTACTTCACTAAAAGTTTCTCATCACAACACTTCCAATCTCATAATTCACACCTAGTTATAAATGGCATGACATCACAATTTCAAAACTTACCTTCACATCTACTCTTTTAGCCACAAAACCATCATAACATCAAAACTCACGTTTTCTCTCTCTCAAACTTAGAAAATATCTCCCCTTCCAAGAAATTACACCTAGAAGACGATCGGACAAGTGAACATAAGATAGAGAGGCCTTATGGAGATAAGTTGTATGACACGATTCAAGAGTAATGAAGAAAGTTAACGTCTATCGTCCTATAGCCTCTTGTCCATGGATGAGTCGCGACTCAAACCAATGACCAAGATACTATTAGACGTGGCTTGTGAGACTTTTAGACCTTAAACTATTTCCAAAACCTTTTACTCTTATACCAAGTCTGTCACGACCCAAAATCACCTCTAGGAGTTAGGGATAACCCTCGTTTCCTAGCATTCATTACACAAGACATGAAAAGTAGTATGTAATTAAAAATTTTCACGAATAAATTAATAAAAAGAAAATCTTCTATAAGTACTTAAGAAATCTCATCGTCACAAGCGAAACTTAAACACACGACATAATTAACTTAGGGACACGGCCTTTGACATTGAATGTAATTCTTAAAAATTCTTTAACTAATAAATTAAGAAATGGACCATGCCCCTTGAGAGGAACTTTCCCAAGCTTCACCTTCTAGACTTCAACCTTCAAAATGCTTCCAACCTATACTTATAATATAGAAAAGTATGGGGTTAGTACAAATAATGTACTAAATATGGCATATGCAAAAACATGCGAAAAGTGATATTTAAGTAAAATAGCATTTCATGCCAAATTAAGTAAAACATTCATGAATTTAGAAGCAAATAAACATGAGAACCATCATCTAACACTTAGAGAAGAACTCACATTATTTTAAACCAAAAGGGCACTTTACAGTAACTTCTCAAAACATTCAATGAATTAAAAATAATGCCATTATAGAGAACTATTATGAACCATGACAATGAATCATTTAAAGCATTTACAATGAATTCAACTTGAGAAATTACAATGATATCCTTCCCTAAATGAGTGAACTTCCAAGGCCAAGCAAAAGATAAAGTAAACTCATATTTTGTAAGATTTTCCCTAACTCGGCATTATCCTAAGACTCACTAAGGTAAGACATGAAGGAAGTATGCATATGCCTCCTTGAAAACACATCAAAGCAATCCTCAAGACTACCCCTTTAGGGTTACTCAACTCGGGAGAAACAAGCCCCTCAATCAATGGCAAGACATTAAAAGACACCCAACAAACCACTAAAGTCTTCCCTTTCAGAATGACTACTTAGTGCAATGAGTAGATAGAGTCCTATACCACCACCTACCCTAAGTAGTATATTTTTTTAGAAGTTTTGGCACAATGTCTTCCCTTTCAGAAGGTCCTACTTAGTGAAATGGATAGATAGCGTCCCATACCACCACCTACCCTAAGTTGTACGTTCATTTAGAAGACTTAGTTCATTTAATTCAAATAAGTTTCACCAAGACTTCCATTTTGGATTGCCTACCTAGTTCAATGGATAAATAGAGTCCCATTCTACTACCTACCCTAATTAGAGCACTCCTTTATATTACTTAGCACGTTCATTTATTTTGTGGGAGTTATCTTAATCGACATAGACCATGAGAGCTAGACATGGAATCCAGATATTAACCCCTATCGGATGAGGGATCATCACTTTCCTAGAGTAAGGTAATTCTCTTATCATTTACATTACTTTCCCAATAGCTACACCCTTATGCGGGTGCATAGTTAAAGGATAAGGAAATTGCACTAAGTAACTAATTCTCTACTAACGAGGAGTACTCATCACAAAAGGTACATTGGAATACAACATCTCAACTCACTAAGTGTAATCGACCTCTCCTTCATATCCTATTCGTGCTAGGCATAACTTCCCATGGATTCTCATCATTATAGATTATAGGTTAAGGATAACTAGTGAACACCACGTCTCAAACTCACAAATGAAATTTATCCTCCAACCTATCTTAGAAAGCTCATGGGATGTAGTGAGGTTGCTTCATTCATCCATTCAAGTTTGAGAGTGAGTGTACGTGTGAGCACACCTTGCACATAAGCTTCATTTCATTAATATTTAACTTCTATACATGCCTAGACCTTCATTCACCACATCATACACTTTACATGCTTAATATAATCATATAATTCCTTTATAGATAATCCTTAACATAATTCTCATAACATATTTCATAAAGCAATTAACAAGAATACCTTCATTCAAGCATACACTCTAGTCTACTTCACTTAATCACTTTATAAGGCACATTTAACAAGAATAGCATATTTATCATATTACTTCACATAACATGACTTAATAGCCTTATTCACAATAAACTAGTAACATTACATTCATACAATTCAAATAAACACCACCACCAAGAAGGTGGACCATACCACTCAGAGCATTTCGAAATTGAAACTAAACAACATGAACAACTTACCCTTTAATCCATGCTTTCATAACCTATAAAATTTTATTCAATAATCAATAATAAATTATACCTTTTTGCAGTATCTAAACAACAATAACAACCATAAGAAATCAAAGCTCAAAGGCTATCAATTCATGCTTATATAACGCATTTATTCAGCCAACATTAGATGAAAAGCTTTAATATGATTTTGTTGTATTTTTAACCTTAAAATCATCAACTAAAATTATAAATACCATTATAAGTCATTATAAACGTTTTTATGCAAGACCCATAGTTAGATTTGAAGATAGTAGTAACTAGGATTGAAAACCCATTTTGAAAATTAGTTTGAAGGGGATCCTTGAATGAAAGAGAGTTAAAGGAAAGATACCATACATCACATTTAATAAATACCAAAATTTTTTTATGAAGAAACAACCACCAACAGCCCTCCTAGCATTTCTTGACTTCTAGCTTGCATGGAGACTTGAGAGAGTCTTCTAAGAGAGAGGGGTTTCCGGTTTTAGGAAGAGGTGTCTAAAATGAAGTCTTAGGGTTTAGAACACTTGAATTAATGAAAATATCTAGAGAATCGAAAATATCATGTTTAGAAAACTTGAATTAATGAAAATATCCAGAAATAACACTTGAATTAATGAAAATATCTAGAGAATCGATTCCGGAAATTTCAAGTAATTCCCAAGATCCAAAGTTCAACTTCCAATAACAAGAGTATGAAAATAACAAAAAGTATAACTCCAAAATCAAGGTATTTAACCCTATTTATAATAATAAAGTCCTAAATTAAAAGGAGTTCTATATAAAGAAAGTTTGTCCACAAAAAAATCTTCAATCGATGATACCACTGACAGTCCATCAATGGAACGATGGACCGTCGACTGCCTCGGTCGGTCCATACTTAACATCTTCTTCAGCCTTCATCTTTGCATCTTCTCTGATCCAATCGACGGACCAAATCGTGGTCCATCGATAAACTTACGGTCCGTCGATGCCTCTGTCATTCCGTACTTAGGTTTTCATCAACTTTTGGTAATGGGACTAATCTCTGATCTTAACGGCGATTTGCCAGGATGGTCCATCAGTCAGTCGACGGACCATTGATCTTTCTGTAGCCCCACACTTGGTTAGAATTCCGCGAGTTTCTTCCACACGCTTGGACCTCAAGTCGACAACCACCACCTACGGACCATCAATGGAACGATGGGCTGTCGATGACTTCGTAGGTTACCTCTTTTGCACAATCTTCTGCATTATTGTTTTGGACGACTTTCTTGCAAAGCACAGATAAAAACCATTACAATTACTACAAAAAGTCCCTAGATACACATTAAACTTAATGAAAAAGCATTGAAAGTACCGTGAAACCACGATACGTCAATACCCTCAACTTAAATTCGTTGTTTGTCCTTAAGCGACACACTATGACTCACCACAACACCTTTGTACAAAAGTACCCTCATTTAAGATTTCACAATCATATGACTATCAATACCAACTATTTTCATTACTTTTATGCATGATATCACTCTTAGGATCACTAGACCCATTGATATGGATCAGACCATGACACAGATTCACGACGTACCGACACCTCTCCTATTTTATCGCTCACCAAGGTACCAACTTTCTAATATTGCAACTAGTGCCCTCACTTCAAAAAAAATATCCTCCTTTTCACACAGTGATTTCAAATTTGAGTATAAGGATAATTATTCAACTTTCACCCTTAGAACAACTTCACACCTAATTGATACTCATCGCTATAGGCTTTCCCTTATTTTCACTTCTTTAACTTCACCATATTAGACTCTTAGGATCACTATAGGACTTGCTTGGCTTGTAACGTAGGCTCAGGGTCAGGTATGGTACATATGGATACATTTTAGTGACTTGTTGCTCTCCTTGACATTACGGCTAAGCGTCCTACCTCTTTCATTGTCTATTATGCCCTATTTTTCCTTTTCTTGTATTCTTTGCCTTGTTTTCTCCTTTCTTTCTCCTTTTGTGAAAATGACTCTTCTCTTATTTTTTTTTTCAAATTCTCCACTTGATTTCAACTATGATTGAGCCACTTCTCTTCTTCACTATTTTTTTCCTTTCACATTAATTCTTTCAACCCCACCTTTTAGAACAGTACTCATAATAGCCACCCTCAACTCTTGGCATTGCCATGAGTCGAGGTACACAATACCCAAGGTTGGTTCAGGGCCAAGACAAGATTGTTTTATGCATTAGCCACCTTCAACTTATGCTTTTGGCCTAATTTGAGGTGCCCATGTCCAAGAAGGGAACAGGGCCAACACAATACACCCAGAAAACATGAATTGGGGTAGAATAAAAAGGTCCATTGTAAGCTCAAAATATTTGGATCAAAAAGGGATTAATTTCTTTTGGTTTTCTTTCATTTAGGCTAAAGATTGGCTAATTTGAATCAGGGCCTATGATCCTTTCCTAATTGTCTAACACATATTACTTTTGCAAGACTAACCAGGCAAGTTCAACATAGGTACCAACAATAGACTATTCAACCTTCCTCACACTCTCTCAAAACCTCATTATACTACAACATTATCGGACACCTAGTTCAAGTGTTAGATTGAGGGTCATGCAATGGTGTATCTCTATGTCATGCTTAGAGCCAACACATTCAACATTCACTATGCCTAATCATGCAAGTTTTCTCTTTAGAACGGGATATCATTGTAATTAGGCATCATGTTTTAAATTTCACATTCATACTTTTTACCAGATATTAAACGTTCCGGTTCAACAGTAAAATAACTAGTCTCTTAGGGCAAAAGAACATAGGCAAAAAAACCCCAAGAGAGGATCGTGAGTTGGGATACTCAGACTTCATCCTAGCACTCATTTTTTATTTACCCCACCCCAACAAGAAAGCATGCAATTGTACCTAATTCATAAGAAATATAAAAGAAGGTGGTAGGTGTAGCAAAACTAAGGAGCATAGCGCCGATGATAAATAAAATGCCGGGTTCGGTTCCCCAGAACCCACTCCATCAGTAGTAGGGACACCATCAGTAGTGTCTGCAGCAATGATAGCACCCTCAGTGATGGTTCTCTCAACATCATCAAGCCTGGAACTAGATGCCCCAGCAGCTAACTCATGAGCTCTCATTTGTCGAGCCTCCTCATCTACCAAAGAAGCTCTCCTCGTGTCCTCCATCTTATTGCGCTTCTTCTTTCTAGCACGAGCCTTCTCACCCTCTTTGGACCGGTGCCTCTTGGCAAGCTCACGTGCGGGGACGGTGGTAGAGTAGAGGTAGTTAACAGTGTTGCCAGCACCGTATCTTCAGCAGGCTCCGCAAGTGTGGCCTTAGACACGAGCACCCACACATCCAAAATGGCATCCACAACAGCCCTCAAGCTCGCCACAGCAGCTTGGAAATTCATCAAATCAATAGTGGGGGCTGGCAGTGCAAGGACTCTCAGCTCAAACACATTGAGGCGCTAGTGGACCGCCAGAATCTTCCTCTCTGTATGCTGGGCAATCCTTTTATCAATCTGATCTTCAGCCTCGACATGGACTTCTATATTCAAGGCTGGATATGATGAAGCAATGTGTCCATTTGGGCCTCCAGATACTGGAGCCTAGCAATCAGGATTAGTGTTGCTAATGGTGTAGATCGGGAGGAACTCGGTGCTCTACTAGTGCCCGGGAAAGACTCAACCGGGGTGGTGTCTGTAGGCTCTAAAGCAGCATGATCAGCCCCTTGGGATTTCACTATCGTATCTGCAAGGTTCTCTCCCGATGGTTGTACCTCTACTCAGGGTCACCTATTTGGTGCCGCCTCATTGGCCTCATCCTTGATGAGACCGATGTCCTTTGTCCCAATAGGAGTCTGTAGAACATAAATGTGCCAAATAGGAACTCCAGCAACCCTGCACAACTCAAAAATCATATAGGGAAAACGGTAAACGGTCAAGGCCTCAAAAACCCTCTCATGGGTGACTTCCAGTAACAACCTCGGAAAAACAACCTCGAACCTCGCGACCATAGCAGCAACCAAGACCTCTTTATCCCATTTGAATATGTTGTCAGCATATCTGGGGTATAGGTGGTGGTGGACCAAGAGCCAGATGAACTTTGCAACAAATGTGAGGTTGGCTTTATTGATAAGGCCTCTAAGCACAAGCTCCAAGTCGGCACCCTCACGATCTATAGAGATGTGCTAGGCAATCCACCTCTTGATGGTCTGTCTCACATCCTTGTCGTGCTGGAAATGGCCCTGCTTAATCAAATTCCACCGGTAGTGAAACTCGGGTGTGAGGAGGAATTCTGTTGGCATCAGTATCATCACCGTATAAGAAACAGGGAATGGTGGGCAAAGAGATGTCCACTGAGCGTCTACGGACTCAAACATAGGTAAGTGCTGCCTATTTGGCGAGATTAGACCACCTATCCAAAGAAGCCCTAAGAGTCACTTCATAAGAAGCATAGAACTCTCGCACCAACTCCTCAATGTAGCATCCCACGCTCCTATCTATCCACTCAAGATGATGGCAAACGAAGAGGTAATGTATATCAGGGAAAGTGTGTAGATTCCCTGTAAGAACCCCTCGCTCAACTATCAGAGTCCGAGTCATGACCCCCTTATCATTTAGCAGCTTGGAGTCCCTGTATATTTGGTGATGACCCTCTGTGCACCACCGGTTAGGATGATCAACAATTGGTGAAGGATCCTAATTTGGGGGTAACGGATCATGCACCGATCTCTGGGCCTCATCATACGAGGCATAATCGGTAGGTGCATCCGGAACAGTGGCTTTCTCTGAATCGGATCCTGAGGCAGTGGCCTCATTCGACCATGTAGACTGGGCCAACTCAGCATCGGAAGCCTCCTCAAGGGTAGACGCTCCTTCAGTACCCGAAGTAGACCTAGACAGTATGCCAGTCAGTGCGCGCTCCTCATCAGATAGGGAGGCAGTGACTACGCCGGACGCCACCTTTTTGGGAGTGCCCTGAGTGGTCCTAGCAGCAGATGTCTGTGTCTGGGTGCCTAATGGAACATATTCGAGATCACGCTAAATGTCGGACGAGTCAATCACCATCCGACATGAAAATGCCACTGACTTGTACCGTCCTCTAGAATAAACTAAATCCGGCTTGGGTTCCATTGGTACCTGCAAGGGAGAAATATTATATTCATTATAATAATCCTATACAAAAAAAAAAACAAGAAGAAAAAACAAAATTTGAAAGAAAAAGGCGCAGTGAAGGGAAAAACTGCAGAATTGAACGACGGACACTATCGATGGTCCGTCGATAGGGTCTGTCAGTAGGCTCTTAGCACACTTTATACGTTATAAGTCCACTGAAGTTGTAGTTAGAAATGACGGACGTACAGAATAGCCTGTGTCGACGAATCGGCATACCGTAGTCCACTTCCGTTGTTGGACACTTAGAAAATTTAGCATACAGCAAAAAAATCAGGGTTTCAATTAGGAACGATGGACGTGCAGAGCGGCCCATCGATTAAACGGTGAACCGTAGTCCACTTCCATCGTCCTAGAGTTTAACAAATATAGGGTGAAACTATCGATGGACCCCATCGACGGTTTGTCGATTGACTGACGGTTTGTAGACGGGGTCTTGTACTGTCAGTCAGAGACATATTATTGAGCCATTCTTGGCACCCTTCAAAGGAAACTTCGAAGCATATCAGGACATCATGTTCAATAGCAAACAACCAACAACTTCGTTATTCCTAGGGCTTTGATTATTCAAAATTTGATCTTAGATTCTGAGAGACTTTCAAGCCCTATGTTGGAAAACCACAAATCACACAGCATTCATAGTTCATTTAGACAGTAGCACCCCCAACATATTCACTTTCCATCATTCTAAGGGACAAGGGACACAATTTTAACAAGTTAATCATGCAATTTTTTTCCGAAGTCAAGACCCACATAGAGTTTCATCATTTTGCATGCAAATGAACGAGAATCCATTGAGCAGATGAGAATACCATACCTGTACGCTGTAGTGGAGTGAATGTGAGGGTGAACTTTTCAATAACAATACCAATCCCACCTTCGAACACCAACCAAAAAAATGGAAGAGAGGGGTGGAGAATTTGGGATTGGGAACTTTGTGATTGTGGAGAAGATGAGGGAATGAGAGATCAAAGAGAAATTATGGCAGATTGAATGTGTGAGTGAGTGGGAGAGTAAGACAATAAGTGGAGGGAAACAGTTGGGGGTAATTTGAAAAGGTGGAGGTAACTGAAAGGTGTTTTTTTTAATATAAAGTCGGTCGGGTCAGGCCGGGTCATGGGTTCAGGGGAACTGACGATTCCGTGTCGATGGACCATAAGTCAAATCGATGGTCCGTAGACTTCTACATTGACTAAGACCTAACTTAGACAAAATTGAAAATCATACCTGGGATCCACGGACGCCATCGACGGTCCGTCTATGGGACGATGGCCCGTCAATTGGTCTGTAGATCAGTGCATCAGACCAATTTCAATAGATTTCCTTAGGTTTGGTCCCTGCACATTGAGCACCCAATAAGCCATTCTTTTTTTATTTTCCGGACACTTTTTAGACATGGACCCTAGATTACTCTCTAGCCAACACTCTAAAAGAAATATAAGAAAATCCATGCATAACATTAAGTAAAAACCGAAATAATGCAACCATTCCTATAAACACAAGAAAAACCTATTGTTGGCTAGAGGATACATATTGGGTTTCCTCCCAATCAACGCTTGATTTACGTCGAGGCATGACACAAGACTATTGATTACTCAGACTTCATTAAAATGGTATGCCTCAACAAATTCATTTGCATTTTTTGCAAGCCCAAGGTGGATTTTGATTCTTTGCCCATTGACCTTGAATATTGTACCCTCCTTGTTCTCCAAGTCAACCGCTCCATGAGGGAACACTTGGGTGATCAAGAATGGACCAGTCCATTTGGACTAGAGTTTACCCAAGAACAAGCGCAACCTAGAATTGAACAAAATCACCAAATCCATAACCGCCAATTCGCGCTTCTCAATCTTTTGATCATGGTACTTCTTCATCTTTTCTTTGTAGAGGACTGCACTTTCATATGCCTTCAAGCAAAACTGATCAAACTTATTCAACCCATTTAATCTCTATTCCGCTGTTTCATTCCAATCCATCTTCTGTTTCTACATCGCCCACATGGCCTTATGCTCTAACTCAACCGGCAAGTGACAAGCCTTCCCATATACAAGTTGGTATGGAGACAAACCTATGTGAGTCTTGTATGCTGTCCGGTAAACCCAAAGAGCATCATCAAGCCTGCGTGACCAATTCATTCTACTAGCAGTCACTGTTCTTGCTAGAATTTTCTTATTTTTTTTGTTTGACACCTCAACTTTCCCACTAGTCTGTGGATGGTAAGGCATGGGTACATTGTGGCGAATCCCATATTTCTCCAAGAACCCTTTGAACAACTTATTGCAAAAGTGGGACCCCTCATCACTAATAATGGCCCTCGGGGTGCCAAATCTAGAAAATATGTTCTTTTTTCAAGAACGCGGTGACACTCTTCCCTTCGTTGTTTGCAAGTGCTATGGCTTCCACCTGTTTTGACACATAATCAACCCATGAGAAACTCACAAAAGAACCTATAAAGTAAATGTCCCACGCATTAGACTACTCAATTACAAGATTGGGATATAAAGGGAGTTCTTGCCTTCTAGATATACCTCCATCTCTTTTGCACCTATCACATGCCTTGGAAAACTCATGAGCATCTTGGTGGATGGTTGTCCAATAGTAGCCACATTGTAAAATTTTGTGGGCATTCCGGATACCAGTATGATGCCCACCCACAAGCAAGGAATGGCATGCCTCCAAAACACTAAGCATCTCAACTTTCGGCACACAACGGTGAATAAGCTCATCGAGGCAACTCCTATATAAATATGGATCATCCCAAAAGCGATTTTTCACATCATGCATGAACTTTCTCCTTTGATGAAAGGACAAGTCTGATGGGACTATATCACTAGCCAAATAATTTGCAAAATCAGCGAACCATGGAATCAAGTCATGAGAAGCGGCCAAAACATGATCAGGGAAAATATAATCAATTTCAACCTTTTCACCCAACTCTCGCATAGATTCATCCTCTAATCGGGACAAGTGACCGACAACTTGATTTTCAGTCCCTTTTTTATCTATCACTTCAAAATCAAACTCTTGCAACAGTAATACCCATCCAATCAATATTGGTTTCGCTCCTTGTTTTCCATAAAATATCTCATAGTAGAATCATCAGTATGCACTATGACTCTTATGCCAAGCAAATAAGAGAGAAATTTCTCAAAAGCAGAACCACCGCAAGGAGCTCTTGTTCAGTCAAGTATAGCTCTTTTGAGCTTCATTATGGGCCTTACTAGCGTAATAAATGGGGTGAAGGATTTTATCCCTTCTTTGCCCAAAACTACACAAAGAGAAACCCACTAGCATTACACATCACTTCAAATGGCTCACTCCAATCTGGGGAAATAATAATGGGCGCAGACACCAACTTCTCCTTCAACTCACCAAATGCCTTCAGACAGGATTCATCAAAATAAAATTTACACTCTTTCTTAAGTAACTTGCACAGAGGATGTGTAATTTTTGAAAAATCTCTAATAAACCTCCGATAGAACCTCGCATGCCCAAGAAAACTCCTCACATCTTTTATAGAGATGGGTGAAGGAAGTCTCTCTATCACCTCAACTTTGTCTCGATCAACCTCTATACCCTTCTCTGAGATGCGATGACCCAACACAATACCCTCTTTCACAATGAAGTGACATTTCTCCAAATTTAGCACAAGGTTGCAATCTTCACACCTTTTGGGAACCTCGGCCAAGTGACTCAAACAACGCTCGAAGGATTGGCCAACCACTGAAAAATCATTCATAAACACCTCAATAGTGTCTTCCACCATATCCGAGAATATCGACATCATGCGTCTCTTAAAAGTAGCCGGTGCATTACACAACCCAAATGGCATCCTCTTGAACGTGAAGGTTCCTTAAGTACAAGTGAGGGGGGTTTTCTCTTGATCTTCCGGTGCAATAGAGATTTGGTTTTAATGCGAATAACCATCAAGAAAACAATACCACCCGTTTTCTTCAAGCCTATCAAATATCTGAATTCATAAAGCGCATCGGAAAATGGTCTTTCTCAGTCCATGCATTCAACTTCTGATAATCCATACAAACTTCCATCAAGTCACCGACCTCGTTGAAACAAGCTTACTTTTCTAATTAGGGACTACAGTCATTCCCCCCATTTGGGCACACACTCAGGACAAACCCAACTACTATCGGTAATCGTATATATGACTAGCATCCAACCACTTAATAATCTCTTTCTTCACTACCTCTTGCGTAGAAGGATTTAACCGTCTTTTATGCTCTAAACTTGGCTTATGATCGGAAATGAGTTGGATTTTGTGTGAACAAATACCAGGTGGAATCCCAAGAATGTCTGCAATAGTCCAACCAACGGCTCGTTTTAACCTCTTCAACACCTCTACAAGACACTCCACATGCTCTACATTCAAATCCGATGCAATAATTATCGTTAAAGTGTCACCTTTTACCAAGAAACCATACCTCAGAAGAGGTGGTAGAGCCTTAAGCTCCAATTTTGGGGCCTCCTCAATAGAGGGTTACACGGGTGAAGACTTGAGTTACTTCACATCTAACTCCAACTTGTTTTCTTTGAACCAAACATCACCTCAATCAAGTGCCGCAACCAATGACCCATACTCTTCAATACCACCATTCTCAAAATTCATGATCACTGCCGCTAATGCCTCAACACCAAGGCGCTCTTCTATTTGTACCTCAGATGAACTCTCAACTCTTTAGGATATCGCAGATACCGGTTGGAGCTCACCACTCTGCCTCATGAACCTACAATTGTTGAAAGTTGCTTCTTCATTGTTCAACCGAAACTTCATCTACTCTTTCTCCAATCAAACAAGGCACGACCGGTAGCAAGGAACGACCTCCTAAGAATAATAGGTACCTCAAAATCCACTTCATAGTCAAGAATCACAAAATTGGCCAGAAATATGAATGAATCCACCTTCACTAACACATAATGGAGTATCCTAATAGGCCTCTTCACCGTTCGATCGGTCATCAGTAACCTTATTGCCGTGGGATTTAGGTCACCCAAACCCACTAGATAGAGGCATGAGATTTATGCTTGCCCCAAGATCACATAATGCTTCAGCAAAGTGTAACAACCCGATTGTACATGTAATAGTGAAAGAGACCTTGAAGAAATAACACTACAATGTTGCATCCGATCATCATCCTCAAAACTATCCGATCTCTTCTTAGTGACCATATATTTCATGAACTTGGCATAATCGGGCATTTGTTCAAGAGCTTATATCAATAGGACATTGACGGAAAGTTGTTTCAACATAGTAATAAAATGTCGATATTTACCATCCTCGGTCTTTTTCATCAACCTTTGCGGGAATGGTGGTAGTGGTCTAGGAATGGGAGTCACCTTTAGGTGTATATCTGCTTATTTCACTAATTTGTCTACAAACTCACCACTAACTTCTACTACCTCATCATCTCCTCTTATCTCATCTTATACGCCTAACAATAGGTGGATCAATGGTTTGCTTACCACCTCGAGTAGTGACTGTCATACAATATCCATCATTTTTTAAATTATGGACAGTATTGCTAGGAAGAGTACCCGGTTGACGTGGGTTCACTATAGAAGACAATTGAGCCATTTACAACTCAAGATGCTTGATTGAGATTGCCTGTTCATCCACCTTTTGACCAATATTTGCTAAATTACCTCTCAACTCTTTGGCATGCTCATCACTAGCATCAAACCCCTCATCATCATCTGCAACATATCCTTAACTCACGTGATACTACCTCCACCATTCCTATGAGCAACTTCTCAATTTTGAGGTGGAATATAAGGCCCACCCCGATCGTTTCTGTTCCCGTAGTTACCCCGGTAGAAGTTGTTGTCGCGGTTGTAGTTTTCATCTTGAACATAGTGACCCTCTCCGTTGTAATTTACATAGTTCCAACCTTGATTTCCTTTACATTAGCACCAATTCTCCTGATTGGAGCATTGGGAGTTCGGTCGGAAACCCCCCATTTTCTCATTCACTGTATAAGAGTCTTTCTCATAGCAAAATTCATCTACCTGCGGTGGTTGCTTGGTCAAATAATTCACTGCATTCACTTTCTATGCACCCCAGTGACATTTTTTAATACTAACCCAAGCTTAGTCCTCATGTGAGCCATATCATTGCGAATCTCATCAGCGACAAAGGTGTTTCTCCCGGTGTACGACTTCCTAGTGCTCCAAGCGTTCTTGTTTTGGGTGATTTTCTCCAACTTCTCTGTGATATCTGCATAAGTGAACTCACCATAAGAACCCTACGCAATAGTATCGAGTATTGCTTTATTATTATCATCTTTCCCCCAAAAGAAGTACTCTTTCAACAATATATCATCAATGCAGTGGTTTGGGACTTTTCTCACAAATGAGGTGAACCTATCCACTAAACTATTTACCAACTCCCCAAGCAATCTCACCAAGTTGTTCATTATATCTTTGTGGTTGAGATTTTTTGACACCGGATAGTACCATTCTGGGAACACATCCCTCAACTTCTCCCAAGTATAAATCAAATTATAAGGCAACTCAGTAAACCAAATTATGGCCTCTCCTGTCAATAAGAGAGGGAACAACCTTAACCCGATGGCATCAATGTCTAAGTCTGGCCTCCCTAAACAACTCTTGCACACCTACCTTAGTTTGGTGATGTGAGCATGTGGATCCTCAGATGGTAGCCTAAAAAAAACCTCTATCGGTGAGCATCTGCATCAAGATACTAGTTATCACGAATGAATGACTTTGTGGTAGAGGAGGTAGGACAAGAGGTCCACCCGAGCCGGTGATGTTGACATTGCCCCTATAATACTCTTGAGGGTGTGGAGAAGGAGGTTGCCTCCTCATTGCGCCCTCACCTGGGTTCTCCACGATCACTTGGTTATTAGCATCGACCTGTAGAGGAGGTTGATGGTTGATCCCATCACCAACATTAGCAAGATTGTGTGGATCGTTCATTCTGCAGAGTGTACGCTTCAATTCTGGATCAAATGGAAGCACTGGTTCTCCTCGACCCTGTGTACATGGCATACACTAGAGCTAAACCTGAAAGGCACAAAAACAAAGAAAAAAAAGTAAAATTAGGAATTTTTTTTTACAGAAGTTTGGTAATTGCACTAAAAGTTAATCTAAAAGCCACTTTCCTCGGCAGCGGCGCCAAAATTTGATACGCTTAAATTATACTTCCCAACAGAAGTATAAGTGGTCGTATCAAGTAATGAAACCAATTGTTAGGTTGGCATCGATCCCACGAGGAAAATGGTTTAGACTTAACTTTAGTCTACCATTACATCTATCTAGTCAAGTCCATTCTGAAAACAGTTAATGAAAAGGGGGGTTTTGTGAAACAAAGGTGTTCAATTATTTCTAAGTGAACAAGTATCAAGATGAAAATTTTGGTGTTTATCAAGTGAGAAGAGAAACTAGGGTGTAAGTGTTCCCCATAGATTCATAACGCTATAATCCTAGCTATAACAATTATTTCCTAGTGTCCTGCATGCAAAGTGGGAAGTTGTATATCTCTAATTCCTTGGTCCGGCAACTAGAGAATTTCACCCTGTACCTTGGTCCGGCTAAGCTAAGTGTGTTTAAATTACTAACACTTACCTTTTACCTCATATTAAGCATCATATTCAATGTATGACTAAGTTACTACTTTGAACCAATTTAAACTAGCCTATTAGATAGTGCATACTAAATCTATGTTGATAATTCTTTTCCTATTAACTACCTCCTTTGTCCGGCAAGTAGTAATAAGACAAGTTATAACACGTGCACTCGTTAAGAAGACTTTTAAATGAAAGAATTATCAATACATGCAAGAACCTATTCTAGAATTGTAATTTAACTAGTTTTACCTTGTTAATCCACCATGGTTCCCACAACCCTAGTTGTGGATTTAGCTACCCATGCCTAGAAATACACAATTCATGGTTGTTAAACAATAATTCATGTAGTTACTTTGACAAGTTTGAAGAAAATCCTGAAATAACACTTGAATTAACGAAAATATATCGATTCCATAAAGTTGAAGTGATTCCCAATGTCCAAAGTTCAACTTCCAATAATGAGAGTATGAAAAATAACCAAAATTCTAACCCCAATAACGAGGTTTTTAACCTTATTTATAATAATAAAGTCCTAAATTAAAAGGAGTTCTAAATAAGGAAAGTCTGTCTAGAAACGCGTCTTATATCGATGACACCAAGACGGTCCTTCGATGGAACAATGGACCATCGACTACCTCTGTCGGTCCATACATAGCATCTTCTTCAGCCTTCATCCTGGCATCTTCTCTGATTCAATCGAAGGACCAACTTCACGGTCCGTTGATACACTTGTGGTCCGTCGATGCCTCCATCTTTCCTTACTTAGTTTTTTTTCAACTTCGGGTACTGGGAATAATCTCTGATCTGATCGAAGATTTTCCAAGATGGTTCATCAATTAGTCAATAGACTGTCGATCCTTTAGTAGCCCCACACTTTGTCAGAATTCTCCGAGTTGCTTCCAGATGCTTCGACATCCAATCGACAACCACAACCACAGACCATTGATGGAACGATATGTCGTCGATGGATTTGTGGGTCACCTCTTCTACATTTTTGTTTTGGACGACTTTCCTGCAAAACACAGATAAAAACCATTAAAATTACTACAAAAAGGCCCTAGACACATACTAAACTTAAGGAAAAAACATTGAAAGCATCGTGAAACCACGATACAGCAAAGGGTCTTTTGGGTATTTTATGGGATTACTATATATTGATTTTAGGTCAGTTTTATACAACTTTTACACACTTCAAATCAGATCAAACAAATTTCTCCCATCTCTCACAAGAACTGTCTCGTTTCAAACTCCATTGAAGAACAAGAAAAGCCTAAGGAAGATGACGTAGACTTCAAGCCATTCAATTTTCGTGGAATATTCGTCAATAAGGTATGGGTTCTTCACACTTGGGATTTCTTTCCCCAAGATGTCCTTTTAAAGAAAGTTTTGAAGAAATTCAAATCCTAGGGTTTTTACTCTACAAAATGGATTTTCTTCCTAACACTAAATTTATGAACATCGATGAAAAATAATAGGTTTCTATGGTTGATTTAGTATATATTGTAAAATGGTTGACTTGTATTGATTCAATTTCGCGTGAAGCATGTCCCCTATCAAATTGATAGTTTCGAATGGGGTGTGATTGTTGGGATTGGGACTATGACTTGAATGAACTCCTAAATGACCCTTTCCCTTATTCTAATTTACAAATTAGTCTTGTTTATCAGTTGAAGAGTTAGTGTTGATTATGCTATTGAGTATTTCACTATGATGTTGTATGGTTGTGGTATATTGAATATAAGTTCTTGAATAAGGATCTTTGAAGCAAGAGGTAATTCTTCTAAAGTCATGATTACTCTGATGTTTATGTTATCCTATAAATGATGTTACAATGCTAATGAAGTATGTATCGTGATGCTATGCATATATTTAAAACTACGAATATGTTAATTTGTGAGATAATGATAAGAATACGAGAATGCAGGTTTATGATATTCTCTTGTATTCTTTACACATGATGATTTATGACATGTTTGTCTCACAAAAGAAGGGTTACGATGAAAATAAATTATCATCTAATCCTAAAGAGCTTATAATCATGTTTATACACGTAGTTAATCTTCTATGACCTATGATAATGTTTATGAATAAATGATAACTTAAAGGTTAATCAAAAAGGGACTTTAGCGTAACAATGCGTGAGCTAGATATTAGAGGTGTCCCTTCCCTAGTTGGAAGGAAGGTTCATAATGTGTCTCATGTGAAAGATTGTCCAACTTTTATAAGTCAAGTAAAGGGGAATAGCCAAGCTCAATCAAGCAGTCCTAACTCCGAAGTTCCAGAAAGAAACGGTTTCTATGCACTCAAGGCTAGGAGTGAACATAAAAACTCTCCCGACATTGTGACGTGTATGTTACAAGTCTTCTTTATTAATGTTTATGCTTTGAATGACACAGGTTCTAACCTTTCTTTTGTTACACCTTTGGTAGATAGGAAGTTTGATGTACTTCCCGATGTTTTGATTGACCTCTTTTTTTTATACCCCAATGGGTGACTCTGTAGTGGCAAAGAAGAGTCTATAAGAAAAGTCATGTAATGCTGTCCAATAAAGTCACTGTTACTTATTTGGTAGAACTTTACATGTTTGATTTTGATATTATCTTGGGAATGGATTGGCTTCATGCATGTTATGCTTCCATAGATTGTAGAACAAGGGTAGTGAAATTTCAATTTCCAAATGAACCCATTCTAGAGTGGGAGGGGTATATTCAATGCCAAAGGGTCAAATCATTGCATGCTTGAAGGCTTGTAGGATGACAGGAAAATGTTGTTTATATCATGTGCGAGGGTTAAAGATATAGAATGTGAAACTCCTTCTATTGTGTCAATCCCTGTAGTGAGAGAATTCCATAGATTTTTCCTAATGACCTTCTAGGAGTTCTTTCCGAATGGGAATAACTTTATCTTGACTTGTTACCTGATACGAATCCCATTTCTATTCCTCCATATAGGATGACTCAAGCTAAATTGAAAGAGTTGAAGCTCCAACTCAAAGATTTTATAGACAAGGGTTTTAGTCAGCCTAGTGTTTCTTCAAAGGGTGCTCAGGTCTTGTTTGTTAAGAAGAAGGATGGGTCCCTTAGAATGTGCATTGGTTATCGCCAACTCAATAAGGTCACCATAAAGAACAAGTACCCTCTCGCTTGGATTGATGATCTATTTGATCAACTCCAAGGTGGTAGTTAATTTTCCAAGATTGACTTATGGTCAGGATACCACAAACTTAGGGTAAGAGGTGAATATGTTCCCAAAATATCTTTCCGAACTAGATATGTTCACTATGAGTTTCTAGTGATTTCTTTTGGGTTAACGAATGCCCCAACAATGTTTATGGACCTAATGAATAGAGTTTTCCAATATAACCTCGACTGGTTTGTAATTGTATTCATTGATGATATCCTGATATACTCCAAGAATAAAAATGAGCATGAGAGTCACTAAAGTTGTCCTTGCAAGTCCTCAAAGAAAACAAACTTTATGCCAAAATTAGTAAGTGTAAATTTTGGTTGAGTTCAATTGCTTTTCTTTGCCATGTTATATCTTGTGAGGGTGTGGAGGTTGATCCGAAGAAGACATATGCGGTCAAAAATATGCCTAGACCTTTGATTCCCGCAAACATAAGAAGTTTCTTGGGTCTAGCCGTGTTTTACAAAAGGTTTGTTCATCGATTTTCGTCCATTTATCCTTTGACAACTTTGACCCAAAAGAAGATGAATTTTGAGTGGTCGAAAGCTTGTGAAAAAGGTTTTCAAGAGTTGAAAGATAAGCTTACCTCCGCTCTGGTGTTGACCTTACCGGAGGTTATCGATGGCTTTGTAGTGTATTGTGATGCTTCTTGAGTGGGCTTGGAATGTGTCCTCTTACAACATGGCAAGGTGAATTCTTATGCTCCTAGGGTAGTGTGTCTCATGTGGAAGAAGAGAAGAAAGAACTTGTGAAAGATGTTCATCAGTATGCTCGATTATGTATGGGGTTATAATATTCTCCAAATGGTGGTTTCATGGTCCATCATAAATCTGAGTAATATACAAGATGTCGTCAATGAAGACAATGACAAATGAATCTAAGTAACTTTGAAACACCCTATTTATGTAACACTCCGGAAGTTCCATGACTTAGAATTGATCTTAGACTATTGAATAATAGTTAAAATGATGTTTCCAAACATTTATTAATTTAATAAACTCATTTAGAAAAGGGCAGAACCAAAATGACAAAGAAAGACCTTGACGTTTGGAAACTAGCTTATTTGAATTTGTTGACGTCCCTATGTTTGGTGAAGGTTTTGAAGTGTCAAATAATGTACAAAACTTATAAAAAAGACTTCAAACAAGTTATATTTAGTACAAAAGTTCCAAACATCCGGTAACGACACCCCAAGGACCAACTAAAGAGTCCTTGGGGAGGACCCAAACATGGGAAATCAGGCTACCAAAGAAGCATGCGAGAGTCAATAACCAAGTGGCTGTTGTGAGACGCGCAGCCCACACGAGGTTCACTACCTCAAGAATTGTGTGGCAGCCTCGTGACGTGGAGCTTTCATGAGGCTCACTACCTCAACCCAAAAATTCAGAAAAAGAATGGGAATTGACCCCGCGATGTGCAACCACTTCCCAGATTCATTAAAGTCGTTTTTTGGTAATTTAACTTCACAAATAAACCCAATTAAGTGAAGGGACTTTTAGGTATTTTATGGGACGACTATATATTGATTTTATGTTAGTTTTAGACCACTTTTACACACTTCAAATCAGATCAAACAAATTTCTCCCATCTTTCTCAAGAATACTCTCTTTTCCAACTCCATTGAAGAACAAGAAAAGCTAAAGGAAGAAGTCGAAGACTTCAAGATTTCCATTCAATTTTTATGGAATATTCATCAATAAGGTATGGATTGTTCATCATTGGGATTCCTTTCCCAGGAGGTCCTTTCAAAGATAGTTTTCAATAAACTCAAATCCAAGGGATTTTACTCTATAAAACGGGTTTTCTGCCTAACTCTAAATTTATTACTGTTGATAAAAAATAATGGTTTTGTGTGGTTTATTTAGTATATATTGTCGAACGTTTGGCTTTTAATTCTTCAGTTTCATGAAGCATGTCATCTATCAAATTGATGGTTTCGAATGGGATATACTTACTACTTGATAACATGTAATTTTTGGGATTGGGACTATGACTTGAATGAACTCCTAAATTACCCTTTACCTCATTCTACTTACGAATTAGTCTTATTTATCAGTTGAAGAGTTAGTATTTATTGTTCTATTGAGTATTTCACTATGTTGTTGTATGTTTGTGCTATATTGAATATAAGTTCTTGAATAAAGATCTAGGAAGCAAGAGGTAAGTCTTCTAAAGCCGTGATTACTCTATGATGTTTATGTTAGCCTATAAATGATGTTACAATGCAAATGAAGTATGTATGATGATGTTATGCGTATATGTTGGGCTATGAATATGTTAATTTGTGATATCATGATAAGAATACTATAATACAAGCTTATGATATTCTCTTGTATTCTTTACACAAGATGATTTATGATATGTTAATCTAAAAAACGAAGGGTTATAATGAAAGAAAATTCTCATCTAATCATAAAGAGCTTATGCTCATATTTATATAAGGAGTTAATCTCCTATGTCTAATGATAAGATTTATGAATAAATGATGACTTAAAGGTTAATCAAAAAGGGACTTTAGCCTAGCACCGAGTGAACTAGATATGATAGGCGTCCCTTCCCTAGTTGGAAGGTAGGTTCACAATGACTTTTATGAGATAGATACTTTCATGTAATGTGGAACTATGGGTATCTAATGCATCTTCTAGTTCTTGAACTATTTTGCAACCATAGGATACTAGCTAGTGGATCCACCTAGAAAGCTATGTCATGTTTGGTTCTACTTTGGCCGGTAGACCACCTTCATTAAGTATGGGGTTTTATGACAACAGATTTCATGTTTCGCTCACATGGTCTAATGTCGGTTAAGAAGAATGTTCCCTGAATTAAAATAAAAAACAAGTAAGTGGACGTTGACTAGGGTGACTTGAAGAGTACTTAGTATAGGTAGGGGTATGAAACTCCACCTAGATATGGAACAAGTTGATTCTAAGGGAAGTCCTAGGAGATTGTTCTTATGTAATATGATAACATGAAAGGTTTGATGCTTATGATACATGTTGTTACTCTTATATGATGTTGGATATGTTGATGAACATGTTATTTGGTCTATATTTCTATATGAGGTGATGACTACTTATGTTACCAGTTGTATGAAGCAAAGCATTACTTATGGTCTCCTATCTTATTTACTTTGTTATGTGGGGTTATGGGGATTCACATGATCATAACACTTATAGGCTTGGGATGAGACCATTTGTAAGTGTTTTGCATGTTAAGTTGATATGCACTATTGAACATGACATGTAAATATGACTTTGTGATATTATTTCTTTGACTATGACCATGCTTTCTGTTGATTGTGATCCTTATCTTGTATATGCTCTATTGTATATGCACTAAAGGTTTTCAAATGACTTAGCATGTTTTCTATGAAATGATGATTTTGATGCATGTCCTCAAGTGTTATGTGCATATACCCATACTTAGTACATGTAGTGTACTAACCCATTATTTTATATTACTACAACAGTATGGTCTGGCCATTGAAGATTAAGAAGGTCAATTAAAGAATCTTGGAAACTCTTTCTCTAAGTGTTGGTAGGTCCTCATGTTTGGGGATGCTATTTTTTTGTCATTCAAGCTTATGAAAACTTTAGTAGTTTTTATGAATACTATTTATTCCATTTACATTCTTGGATTCCTTTGTATAAAGGCCTATATGGCATACTGACTTTTATTGTCTAAGTCAACATGCGTACTCTTGAGATAGTTTTTATATGAGAAAACTTTGTATGAAGTCTATGTATACTTAACACAATATTAAAAGTTTTTCAATTTTTCCACAATTTTAATTGATACCATGTTATGATGAATGCTAAGGGCTTGTCTAAGTCCTCTGAGAGGAGGACGACGTCGGTCACATCTGGGATGTACTCTGAATGTGATAATTAATTAGGTCCATAAATATTGTCGGAGCATTAGTGAGACTAAAGGACATTACTAAGAACTCATAATGACCATATCTTGTTCGAAATTCCATCTTGGGAATATCTTCACTCTCACCCTAAGTTGGTGATATGCCGACCTCAAGTTAATCTTGGAAAAGTAACTAGCACCTTGGAGTTGATCAAATAAATAATTAATCCGAGGGAGAGGATACTTGTTCCTTATTGTGACTTTGTTGAGTTGATGATTATCGATACACATTTTAAGGGACCCATACTTATTTTTTAGGACTAATACTCGAGCACCTCATGGAGAAATACTTTATCAAATAAAGACCTTGTCTAGTAAATCTTTGAGTTGAGCCTTCAACTCTTTGACTCAGCCGTAGCCATCCGAGAAGATCATTAGGTAAGAATTCCAGAAATTCCCTCACTACGGGGACCGACTCAGTGGGATGAATTTCAGATTCTAAATCTTTGACTCGTACAATATGGTATAAACAGCACTTAGACATCATCTTACAAGCTTTCAAACAAGAAATGATACGACCTCTAGTAATAAAATTTCCCCTCTTCCACTATAAAATGGGCTCATTTGGAAAGTTAAAATTGACCACCCTTGTTCTACAATCTGTGGAAGCATGCAACCAATCCATACCAAGTATGACATCAAAATCATACATATCAAGTTCTACTAGTTCAACATGAGTAACTCTATTGGGCAACATTATAGGAAAATTTCTATACACTCTTTTTTAAACAACAGAATCACCCACCGAGGTAGACACCGAGAAAAGTTCACTCAAGATATCTGGAAAAATGTCAAACTTTTTAGCTACTAAAGGTGGAAAAAATAAAAAGGTAGCACCAGGATCAAGTAAATCATATACATCAATAAAAAGGACTTTAAACATACTAGTCACCATATCGGGAGAATTCTCTTGATCACCTCTAGAGCGGAGAGCATAAACGTGATCTTCTTCAGAGCATCATTATTAGAACCACTTTCTTGATCGTGACCACTAATCTTGTCTTGTCCCTTTACATTATGACAATACCTAAACTTGTTGGACACTCTTTCCACAACCAAAGAAATTTTTTGTCTTAACGAGGCAATCACCATAATGCTTATTTCCACACTTTCCAAAAGATGGCTTCTTGGTTGGTGAACTAGTACCCGTTCCCTTTTCAGACTTAGGGTTAGACACCCTATCATCATGAGCCTTAGGAAACTTGGAAGGAACTCTATTGGAGAACCTCTTCTTGAACCAAGGCTTGTCTTGGATATCAAGCCTAACCTTTGAAGAACTACCATCAAAAGACCTTTCCCTATGGGCATCCCTACTCTTTCTCTTAACCCTTGTATCTTCCACTTGTGGAACATAAACCATGAGACGAGAAACGTTCATATTATCGTGTAGCATAGACGACTTCCATTTTTCTTACAAGTCATCTGACACTCCCATCTCAAAGTGGCTCATTACTTTGACGATTTAGTAAATTTCAAAGACTAGTAAAGTACACACATACCTCCTTGATGAAGTTTGATGAATTCTTCCACCTTGGCTTCCCTCTTTTCTCTAGGAAAGAACCAATCAAGAAAAGCCTTCTTGAAAATCTCCCATGTCACCGGTCCACCCCTTAAAGACCTACTGTCCCTCCATTGGACGTACCATGTTAGGGAAACATCTTTGAGTTGGTAAGTGGATAACTCGGATTTCTCACTAATGTATAACCCCATAATAAAAGAATCTTGTAGGTTTCATAAATGAACTCTTGGGTTCTTCCTCAACATTGGACCCATAGAAAGTAGGGGGATTCATCCTAGTGACATCCGTCAAATGGGAGGCCATGGTGGCAACATATTGGTTTGCTTGGGGTACCACCTCCCGATTAGCTTAGGCCGTCATAGCTTGTTCTTGAGTGGTGAAAGATTTTTCTTGTGTAGTAATGGCTTGAGCCCTTTGGAGAAAGGCTTCACTTATGTCACCATCTGTCAAAGGTGGAGGATTGACCGGAGCTTGTCATCATTAGCAACTTCTTGAAGAGGAGGGACTTGATTGCCCCTGAGAGAAACTTCCGCATTGACAATCTCTTCATCAAGTCTTCGAGCGGATGTTCTTCCAATATTCATTTTCTATAACCACAATAAAAGGATTAGATACTAAGGGCACATAGAGTCAAGTCTCTTAAGGTACAACATTGGTTTTTTAAGAAAATAAGAGTTTCCTAAGCATCATATAGTTTCCTGTTCATAAGTGTTGCACACTTCACAATTATGAGTAAGAATCTACGTACAATTAGTTAAATGAGACATCAACTCTAAATATATTCAACCTCATGGATCTGATACCAAGTTTGTCACATCCGGTGAGCACCCTCCATACGTAACCGGAGTCGTCGTCCTCGAAGAGGACTAAGACTAGCCTATTAGCTTCCATCATTACATAGACACATACACATAATATATATTCATATCGAGTATGAATAGACACTTCCTATAAGAAGATTACATAGTCTTCTACTTTTATTGTGCGTGCGCACACACGCATTAAAAGATATAACATAGTCTTAAAATGGATGTCTCATCTCATAACCATCTAAACAAGAGTATAAGAATTTGGTATAGCCCACACATCAGTACAATCAAACCACATATAGTCTATACAATCATTAGTACTCTAATGAAAAGGGATGAACTAGAAGTCTTATAAATAGAACAACATCAATAGCTTGAAAGTTGCTTTGCCCTCGGAAGGTGAGGACCTACCCAACTTGGACAATGAGAATCCAAGTCTTCCTTCAAAGTCATCTCAAGCCCTTCAACGACCGGAACATAAAATTTTGGGGATAAGGAAGAAAATGGGGTTAGTACATCACTTGTACTAAGTATTAGATTATATGCACATACAATATCAAATCATGCTAAAAAGGGACATTTCATTAAAACATGCTAATTTACTTTGAAAAGCCTTATGCACATTCGATAATACATATTTATAAGTCAAGGACATGTACCTCACAAAACCAACAACCTTAAGTCTAATAAAGTCACATGCATATCAAAACATACTTGAGCACATAATCAAGATAACTATATCGTTAATTCATAACATCATCACCAAAGCAAGACCATTTCTATTGAACCCTTATTAATTCCACTAGTGCAATGACTATGCAAAGCCCCCATAAACCTACTCAATCAAGTAAAGCCAACAGCAACCATAACCAATGTCCAATTTCACATAGCATAGCATTAAGAGTACATAACATCATACTTTAGCAATAAAGACTAAACACGTGTTTATAGGACTAATCAATATTACATAGTGTCCTTAACATGTAAGATCGTCATATACATATCATTTATATTTATAAGATTATACATACATAAGAACACCCTCCTTAGACTCTCCTCAAGGCTAACTAGTGCAATGTATAGGTAGAGAGCCATACCCCAACCTAGACTAAGCTAAACCCCTTAGGTCATCCTAGTTAGAGTTCATTCATAACTTCATTTTACCTTTTGGGAACATCTTTCCTTAACCGACATAGACCACATGAGCTAATGCGAAATCCGGTGTCATGGAACCCTACACCAAAAGAAAGCGGATTAGTTGCCAAGGTAGTACAAAATCATAAACATAGCAACTACGTTGATCAACTAGCTATTATTCCTATAGGGGCTACATAGTTGAAGAACTAGGAGATGTAGTTCGGAACCTCTTTATGCAACATGCCTTATAGTCTCAAATCTCATGACTACGTTAGTGATCCTACCTTCCCTAGGTGGGAAGGGACACTCTTCACTCTAGTTCACTTGGTGCTAAACTAGAGTAGCTTTTTAAAATGACTTTAAGCCTATATTAATGATCATAACTTAATTTAGGCCATAGAGTCTATTGATATACCATGGTTTCACGGTATTTTTAATGATTTTTCCTTAAGTTTATTGTGTGTCCAAAAGCCTTTTTGTATTGATTTTTATGTAAGTTTGCCTTTATCCGCAGAAAATATGTCTAAAGATGAATGCGAAAGTTTTTGAGCAAGAAATGCAGAAAAGTTACCACCTACGGAGCTTGTGATGGTCCGTCGTGCCTGTGACGGTCCGTAGGTGGCATCATAGTGAAGCTGCTGAAGGAATATGGGGAAGTCTGACCAAGTGTGGGGTTACGAAGTACATGAAGGACCGTCATAGCCATGACGGTCCGTCCTGCTGGTTCGTCGTGATGATCAGAGAAGTAGTCAAGTTACCCAAATTCCAAGAAGTTTAAGTGTTATGGACTGGAGACCCTCGATGGACCGTCGTGCTTGAAATGGTCCTCATACCTGTTCGTCGAGGGTAATGAAGAAAGTAGAAGAAATATTTGTAAATTATAGGATGACGAAGGCCATGACGGCTCGTCGTGACCACGATGGCCCGTCACGAGGTCCGTCGACACAGCCGCATTATGACAGATTTTTAGCAATTAGAGTCCTTCTTTTATTAGTTTTTTGTTTTTTTATAAATAAATCAAAAAAACCTCGTATTTGGAGATAGATTCTCTTATGTTAGACTCTTTGAAGTAAATATTAAATAGTAATATTTTAATTATTTATTAAATTGTAGGTTATTTATTAGAAAGACAATGAAATAATTGATAATCAAATTGTAAGTTACAATGAATTGTTGTTTAATTTACTAATTCAATTATGTAGGAAAATGAAAGGGTTATTTGTGAACCAATGGCTACTTCAAAATAAATCGGTTAGTATTACTAGAGTTAAAAAATGTAAGATGTAACAATGAAATTAGATTATATTCATGATATATATGTATAGATAATGGTCTTATATATAATTACTTGCTATTCATAATTAACATCTAAGTTAGCTGAAATGTCTTTTCTTTTAAATACTTTTTTGTATAACACACACAATATTTTTAGGAAGAGTGGGGACTACTAGAAATTAATTTCTATTTACAACCTTCATTTATCTCATAGATATTACTATTAATGTATCACATACGTGCATGTCTCTTCGTTATAAAGATAATTAGGAGAATTTAAAAGATTTTATCGAGCTATAAATATGTAGACTTATTAATTAGGAATATTAAATACATGGAAAGGAAGATCTAAAGAAACCAAATTAGAAAAGCGAGTTCAATTAGCTAGTAGAATCTACTTCACTACCTCTTCTTTTAGTTAGGTTTTTAAGAAATTACACTGATTGAATTTGTTGAAAAGTAAAATAATTATATACCAATATACATGCATATTATTACCCTAGCATGTAATATAGCATTTCAATATTTTTATTGTATTTTTAGCAATTGTTTGTAATTTATGTAAAGAAAGAATTAATATGCCTTTAATTTTTATTTTTTATTATTAGAAACTATTTTTTATTTTTAAATTTTTTAAATTTAAACCAAAAAAATTTAAACGATATTATGGATTGGAGGAATTATTACTTCTAACACAAATTTCAATTTGGAAAAAACATTATGATATATAACATTGTATTTGAATTTCAACAATAAAAAGTAAAATTCGAAAACAATCTTCAAAATATTCACCCAAAGAGAGGTAAACTTGAATATTCTTTTCTAAACAACAAAAACATCACTGTACCTATCTAACCAATGAGTACTTGTGCATTTTAGTAGGTCAGGTGATGACATAGTATTCAACTTTAATGAAATACACTCACCATTCCGATAAGTTTTGAATTTCGTGTTTTTTTTTTTAATTATTATATCTGAATATTAAACAAAAAAAGTTTGAACTAATGGAATACACATGCGACACATGTGTCAGAATAATAATGAATATAAACATAGATACTAAAATCTATAAATGATTCCACACTTTTAATGTGATTCAAAATTGTTACAATTTGATTGACATGTAGTTGATTGCAAAGGAAATTCGTTTTATCCTCCTACTATGAATTTATTAGAGAAAATTACACATCAAAAGAAAGTGTTTGTTGTTAATATATGATATAAAGTTAATGAATCTCTAGTTTATTATGTTGTAGTTTGAAAGTGTAAGAAAGTATACAACTATAGTTATAATAGGGATTATTTCTTCCACATAAATCAAGTCATTAAGTTAATGTCATATACATAAATTTGATTTAGAAAATTTTAAAATAAATTGAAATAATAAAATGTATTAAAATAGTATTTTTCTTATTGGAAATAGGTTGACAGCTTCAAGTTTCCCTCTACCCCCTGAGCTGAAAATACATATTCTCAATTAACAATAAATTAGGCTCGAATCAAGCTGAAAGACACATATCCTTCAAATAAAAAGAAACTAGACTCAAATAAAGATGAAAAACAAAAATTCACTAATTAAAAACAAAATAGTCTCAAATAAAGTAAAAGAAAAAGTTGATCAATTAAAAAGAAACTAGACTGAAATCAAGTTTAAAAATAGAGATTAAATAATTAAAATGAAACTAGGCTCAAATTAAGTTTAAAAATACAGATCCATGAATGAAAAAGAACCTACGATCAAATTAAGCTGAAAAACACAAATCATCTATTGAAAAGAAATTAGACTCAAATCAGGTTGAAAAATGTAGATTCAACAATCAAACAGAAACTAGACTCTAATCAAGCTAAAAAGATACATATCCAGCAATTGAAAAGAAACTAGGTTCAAATCAAGCGGAAAAATACAATTCCATCGATAAAAAAGAGTAGACTCAAATCAAGTTGAAAAAAACATAGATCCATCAATTAAAAAGAAACTCGATTCAAATCAAGATGAGATAGATACACATATCTATTACTTAATAAAAAACTAGACTCAAATCAAGTAGAAAAAACACAAATCAATCATTAAAAAGAAGCTACATTCAAATCAAGCTAAAAAAAAAATATAGATCAATAAATCAAAAGGGAACAAGACTCATATCAAATGGAAAAACATAAAACCAACAATAAAAAAGAAACTAAACTTTGAGTAAGCTGAGAACTACAGATCCATCAAATAAAAAGAAATAGACTTGAATCATGTTGAAAAACACAAATCTATCTAATAAAAAAAACTAGACTCGTATCAAACAATGAATGAAGAGAAACAACTCATATCAAACAATGAATGAAGAGAAACACTAACATAGAGCTATCCCATAGACATCCAAGATGACAATCATCGATTCACTCATAGAGATACACAACAACCTAATCCAACGAACTAATCATCTAGATAGGAAAAATGAATGAACAGATGCACCTTTTATTCTAAGGTTACAAATATAAAAATAGTTAAGAAGAGAAGGACACAAATCTTACTTCTACAAGTTGAGAAACAACGCCATACACCAAAGAGGGCCATGAGTGTTGATCATCCAAATAAGAATATGAACCAGACTAATATTGTGGAATGACATCAATATTGACTTATTCAGTAGAGAGAGAAAGTTGAAAAATGAAATGATGAACCCTCTACTTTAAACCCTAGTAATATAGTAGTTGATATAGCAAAAAGCTTTTATTTTGGACTGGGCCTTTTTATCTTGGCCATTTTATCTTTTGTGTTTTCCTTTCATTATCTTTCTGCCTTTTGGACTTGATAAATCCTGAACAAATATTTTTGTGCTGATTTTTACTGCAAGCCCCATGTACAGCTCTATTGAAAAACATAATGTGGAATTAACAGTTATTCCTATTTAGCCTTAAAAGATAGAAAAAGTAAAGTACTAAACATAAATCTTTAAATTTTATTCTAGACTATATCATACTTTTTCAATAATATAGCTAGTCTACATGTTAACTCTCTTTATTAACAAACCTCTTTTATAAGAAAATTTGTAGACGTAATTTGTCAGCAACGACAAACTATAAGAATTAATTTATTACTGTAAGATACTACTATGTTTTTTTAATTCACCTATTACATTTAATGTGTTACACTATTTTATCATTATTAAAAAAATTTACTATCACAATTTTTTTATTATGATCATCAAGTATGACGAAGTGTATATAGTTCGACTTTAAAATTAAATTAAAGCTTGTTGGAATTGATCAATTAGAAGTGAACAACAATTAAACGTAAGTGGAAGTTAATTTTATAAATAAAATGTTACAAGTTAGAATACATCTGATTAAACTGATAATAAGCAGTTGACTTATCAGACAAAAAATATAGAAAAGTTAGAGTAATGCTAAACGACTAGAATACCTTATGTATTTTTTCAAAAGTTATAATCAAAATTAATTCTTTAACAAAAGGGAACGACCAATACAATTATTAAAAAAAAATTGGTGTTTTATTTTTGAAAAGATATTTTAGAGTTAAAAAATAGTCTCTCTCTCTCTCTCTAAATATATATATAAATATAAAATCAAAATTTGAATACAATGTTTTCCTATAATAAATAAATATATGATAAAATATCTAATGGAACATTAAATAATAATTTTTTGTCATCCTTAGAATACAAATGTCAAAAATTCAATGTTACCAACCTCTTTGTTTTCCTTCATAGAGTCTTCTTTTTTCTTCATTTTCGATTAAATTTGATAATAATTTATATAAAGTGTTACTCATTAAGAAATCTTTTATACAGACATCAAGAATATGTCAAACCCTAACCATTGTATAGAAAAAAAAAAAAAGTCACGGGGTATACACTGAATTTCTTTATTAATTCTATGTAAATTTTATGCGATCATAGTTTTATGTCCTCTCAAGTTTCTGTTGAATAATATTTTACTTCCATATATAAAATTATGTGATCATATGTTTTAGAATTATATAGTTTCCTACAAGAACCTCAAATTGTAGAATTTTCTGTTATGTTAAAAAAAACTCAGATTGCTGAAAATTCTTCATTCATCGCTAAAGAAAATAACGAGATAAATCCAAATAATTTAAATAAATTTTATAATTTTTATGGGATAAGGCACTAGTACCCCATTAGACTATAACTAGAATTTCATAGTCACATCTTAACTACACTGAGGTCCTATTACACCACAAACCTATTTTTGTAATTTTGTATACGTTTGTTTGCCAACGTGACATGCAAACATCTCCACGCACCTCAAATCCAAGGAGTCTCTGATTGTTTTACGTAAGCAAAAAGGTGTTTAAATTATAAAATAAATTTTTTGATGCGATAAAGAACCTTAGTTTAATTAAGGTATGTAGCTGAAATTTTGATCATAGTCTAGGGAATACTTGTGTCTAATCCCATTTATTTGTTATAAATAGGAAGTGATATTTGTTAATACTTTGTAATAACATTTTACAACACCTTCTTAGTGCAGTACTAATAGTTTCTTATACACTATAATTTCGAAATATTGATGAGATTGTTAAAAAGGTTATATTCGTATTTGTCTAAGTTAAAACAAGTCCACTACTTCAAAAAAAAAAAATTAAAATCTAGATTGTATATAAATAGTTATATTGTTAATACTATTCCATTTATCATTTGCTATGAAGATAATTTTTTGTCTTATAGTTGTTTTAACAGTCTACTTGATTTATGCATTGCAAAATTGGTAACAATTTTAAACTTTTGTAGTTACTTATTATAAACTATTATATATATATATATATACACACACGCGCTACCCACACCTCCTTTATTTTATTTACTTATTGTTTTTTTTTTTTAATATTCAAACAACAAATATTTTACGTCTAGACATGTTGTAACAGTCCAATTACTATGAATTTAAAAATTAATTTTATATTAAAGTTTCTAATATTTTTTAGAAATAATTTATGCCATAAAAGAATGAGTGACACGATACTGAGATATAATAAAGAATTATTTTGTTGCTAATAATAATAAAAAAGAAAAATAAATAAATAATATAATGATAAAAGAAATAAGGGCAAAGCCCAATATTGTTGAAAGTAGAGAGAGAGAGAGAAAGACCTTGTGAGGCATTGAATGGCATGAGCGACAATGGAGAAACGATAATTGATTTTTTATTAGATTATAACTTTCTGCTGTAATTGTTATTATTATTGCAATAGTTGCAGTGTGAACTATTAAGTACTCATATTACTTGTGTAAAAAAAAAAAAAAATAGTGAAAAACAACTTGGGAATTTGTTATAATTTTCTATTATTAGGAATAAAGACAAACTTTGAAAAGTAATGACGGCATATGAATGACCAATTATTGGAACATGGAGGATAGTAGGGGTAATCAGTATTAAGTAAATTGTTGTGTATTCGTTTGTGGTTTAGCTACTAATTTTTGTGATTAACTTGAATTTAATTTTGTAGTCTATGTTTTTCTATATTGAGATCGGTAATCAAATAATTGTGCATTCTATTGAATGAAAACTATTGGAATTGTATTATTGGAAGAAATTAATACTTAACCCTAAGCTTGAAATATAGGAAATTCATTATAGATTTGGAGTGAGTTATTGGGTGTAAGCTAGAGCTATAGTAGTATGGGTTTCTTCGTTTCGGAGACTTATTCTGATTAATCACTTGAATGGATTTCATTGATTTAGAAGTCTAATGAAAGGGGAAGGCTCCGGTCCCTAAGTAATTGTTCGATTATTTGAGACAAGTGCAT